>JAPXFY010000015.1:80795808-80803308 GCA_030674185.1 Monoplex corrugatus
AGATAGACTCATGGAGAAAATATTGGACAGATCTGCGGAGTGAACAAAGACAGAATGGAGGAAAGTGTGGATGTACTTCCAGTGACAAAAGATAGATTCGTATGGAAGGCCATGATCTTCAACGCCATTTGCAAGGCACTTGATGGTGATGAAAGCAATGATAAGCTACGATGTGAGCACATAGTGCAAAGATCAAATTACATGAAATTTGAAAATATTTTTTTGAATAATCGACAACGTTAGGCAAACATGACCAGGTGTTTATTCAGCAATGAAGTATCGTAAGACGAACTGCATTCGTGGACACAATAGAAATGTCTTATATAGAGAGAGGAGACAGCCCTCTCAGGTCTTAATGTGATGTGGGAGCAAGACGTCATGGGAAATCATGGGTAAAGTTTAATCCAAACATGTTTTTAAATTAAATTAATAGCAGTATCAGTCTTTGGTATCCCAGAAAACATAAATAAAAAAGCATACATATTGTTGTTTTTAATGTTGTTGATGTTATTGTTGTTGATGTTATTGTTGTTGATATTGTTGTTCATGTTGATGTTGTTGTTGTTGATGATAATGTTGTAGATATTATTGATGTTGTTGATGTTGGTGGTGGTGGGTTATTGTTGTTGGTGTTATTGTTGTTGTTGATGATGATGTTGTTGCTGTTTTTGTTGTTGTTGTTGTTGATGATGATGTTATTGCTGTTGTTGTTGTTGTTGCTGTTGATGATGATGATGTTACTGTTGATGATGATGATGTTGTTGCTGTTGATGATGATGATGTTGTTGCTGTTGATGATGATGATGATAATGATGTTGCTGTTGATGGTGATGTTGTAGATGTTATTGATGTTGTTGATGTTGGTGGTGGGGTTATTGTTGTTGTTGCTGTTGATGTTGTTGTTGCTGTTGTTATTGATGATGATGTTGTTGTAGTTGTTGATGATGTTGTTGTTGATGATGTTGTCGTGTTGTTGTTGATGTCGTTGTTGATGATTTCGTAGCTGACTTTTGAAGGTGGATTTTACTACAAAATTCCGCCAGATACAACTCTTTCGCTGCCGTGGGATGTGTAACGTGCAGTGACGGTGGCTGCACAAAAGACCCTGATTTATTGTTTCAACGAAATGACTAGCACCTAGACAACCACCTGAAGTCTAGTGGACAGGGCAGAAAAATTCCTGGCACTTTCAGTTTCAATTTCAATTTCTGAAGACGACATCTCCATACTCGGTATGAATTCTATAATAATAATAATAATAATTACAATATTTATATAGCGCAAAATCTTGACAAAATCAAATCTAAGCGCTGAAGCAGACACACACGCACGCACGCACGCACGCACGCACGCACGCACACGCACGCACGCACGCACACACACACACACACACACACACATACACACACACACACACACACACGCATGGCTATAAATGGGGAGAAAGAATAAAAGCAATAAAAGCAAGAATAAAAGCAATGGAAAATTATAGAGAGCATAGCATATACAATTATATATTATAACCATGTGATTCCCTCCGAGCGGAGACAGGCTGCAGAGGGGGGGGGGGGTTGAGTGAGGTTAGGATTTTATGCGGAGGAGAAAAGGTGAATTTTGAGAGCGGACTTGAAGGAGACAAAAGTAGGTTGCTGACGGACTGAGAGAGGAAGTTTGTTCCAGGAGAGTGGACCAGAAACAGAGGAGGCTCGTGGACCATAGGTATTGAGCTTAGTGCGTGGAAAGCGAAAAGTCAGAGGATCGGAGGCAGAGCGGAGGGTACGTGAGGGAAGATAGATCTCAAGTAGGCTTGACAGGTAATCGGGGGCTGCGTTATTGAGGCTTTTGTAGCACATGGTGTCTAGTTTGTACTGTATGCGCTTTGATACAGGGAGCCAGTGAAGTTGTGCCAGGAGAGGAGATATGTGGTCAGCTTTTTTCTTTTGGAGTACAAGGCGTACAGCATTGTTTTGAATGCGCTGTAGGATGTGAATGGTGGAGGCAGGAAGACCAGATAGGAGTGAATTGCAATAGTCAATGCGAGACATTATGAAGGAGAGAACGAGTTTTGCAGTTGTTTCCACAGAGAGATACTTCCTGATCAGCCTTATACGATGGAGATGATAGTAGCAAGATCTGGCAGTTTGAGAAACAAAGTTGTTCATGGAGAGGGTAGAGTCAATGCAGACACCAAGGTTTTTAGCTGAATCAGAAATTGGGACTGATGTGTTACATAATGGGAGAGAAAGAGGAGGCAGCTGAGAAAGTTTCTGACGGGTGCCAATGAGGATAGCTTCTGTCTTGTCGTCATTAAGCTGAAGTTTGTTGAACGTCATCCAGTTCTTAATGTCCGAGTAACACTCAGTGGTGCGAGTCAACAGCCGCTGTATATTATCAGGTGAGTCACTGTCTTGAAGTTGGGTGTCATCAGCATAGAAGTGGTGTTTTATAGAGTGGGAGTTGATGATGGTGGACAGGGGGGAGGTGTAAAGAGTAAAAAGAACAGGGCCAAGGACAGATCCTTGTGGAACACCACATGTCAGGTATGCAGGTTGAGAGTAAGTGCCATTGATGAGAACAGTTTGTTTTCTGTTTGATAAATACGAAGTGAAAAAGGAGAGAGCAATGTCAGAGATGCCAAAAGTATGATGAAGTCTAGAAAGGAGAATACCATGGTCAATGGTATCGAAGGCTGCAGACAGATCAAGGAGTGTGAGGAGAGAGACTTTGCCAGTATCAGTTGCAAGGAGGAGATTGTTGAGAATGTGTAGTAGGGCAGTTTCAGTGTTATGGCACTGGCGTAGGCTGACTGGAAAGGATTGAGGAGATTGTTGGCAGACATGTGAGAGTTCAGCTGGTTGAGGACGACTTTTTCAAGGAGTTTTGACAAGAAAGAGAGATTAGAGATAGGCCGGTAATTTTTCAGTTCATTTGGGTCTAAATTGTGTTTCTTGAGGAGAGGGTGAACAATAGCAGACTTGAAAGAATCTGGGACAGTTCCAGTTTGAAGAGAAGTGTTGATGATGTCAGTGATGAATGGGAGGAGAGTAGGGAGACAGTCGGAGTAGAGAGAACCTGGAAGAGGATCCAGTTCGCAGGTTTTGAACGACATGGATCTGATTGTGTTGAAAATTTCTTCTTGTGAGACTGGGGTAAAAGTAGTAAGAGGTGTGCCAGAGAAGGAAGGGTCAGGTGGGCATGGTTGACAGGGTGTCCTGTCAAGCCTGTCACGAAGAGTTTGTATTTTGGTGGTGAAATAGTTGGAGAATACAGATGGGAGTTCTTCATTTGTATGTTTTGTTGGGAGAGGTAAATCTTTTCGTGTGCCAAGGAGATGATTCATGGTTGTAAAGAGTTCTTTTGAAGAAGAGGCATTCAGGATTTTGGTTTGGAAATAGCTTGTTTTTGCTGATGCAATGAGGGTGGATACTTTTGTTTTAGAGGCTTGGAAAAGTTGCCTGTGTACAGTGAGTTTGGATTTGCGCCAACGGCGCTCTGCTCTGCGGCAGGCACGTTTTGCACAGGCAATCTCATGAGTGAGCCAGGGGGTAGGGGCGCGGTCAGGTAAAAGACGGGTTGTGGCTGGAGCATGAGTGTCCAGAAGATGGTGGAGAGTAGTATAGAATTCATCGGCAAGGTTATGTGACTTTTCAGAAAGGAGACGGGAGGCATCAGATGAAAATGTGGAGAGGTCGATAGATTTGAGATTGCGTCGAGTCACTGTGCGCATGGTACGGGAAGGAGGAGAAATGTCGAGAGAACAGAGAATTGCAGAGTGGTCAGATGGAAGGGCTGAAGTTAGACGGGTAGAAAGAACTAAGCAGTTGTCAGTAGCGGAATTGTGGTGATCACGAGAAATGATCCAGTCAAGAATGTGACCTTTTTGATGGGGTTGGTTCAGAAATGTGTTGAGTCATATTGTGATTGGACAGAGAGTTGATGATATGTCTTGTGTCATAACGGTGAGTGTTGTCATAGTGGACATTGATGTCACCTAGAATGATGAGATTTCCAGGTAAGAGGCAGTAGTGGTCAAGCAATTGGTCAAAGTCAGAGAGAAACGTGGATGTGGTGAGTTTGTTGGCAGAGCTAGGTGGGGGTCGATAGACACAGGAGAAGGTGAGGGGGTGAGGGGTGGATTGGAAGGATACTTCAACGTGCTCGAAAGAAGGATGGGAGAAAGGCAGAGACTGCGAGAAAGATAGGCGGGAATGGAGTGAGTCGTTGTAGAGGATGGCGATACCGCCACCTCGGGATGAGCGATGGAAAGAAGCAAGCCTGTAACCACTCGGAGTGAGGCTAGCATGTATAGGTTCATGACCAAGGGGGTTAAGCCATGTCTCTGTGATAAAAGCAATGTCAACATGCTCATCTGCGATAAAATCAGCAATGACTTCGGCTTTGCCATCCTTGCATGTTGACTGAGCATTAAAAAGGCATAATTTTAGTTTATCACAGTCATATGGTGGTGGCCGGGGTGGCGACGAAGGCAGCACCGACGGGACAGAAGGTGAAGGCGGCACCGGCGGGACAGAAGGTGAAGGCGGCACCAGCGGGACAGAAGGTGAAGGCAGTAATATCCGGACAGAAGGCGAAGGCGAAGACGGCAGAGGAGGAGACGAAGTTTGCAGCAGCGAGGTCGAGGGCAGGGGCAGTGGAGGAGACGAAGAAGCAGGAGACGAAAAGTGGCGTCGGGCAGGAGGCAGGTTGTGCCAAAGACGGTGGAGACGTCCACCACGACAGGATCGCGCTATGCACTATCATCACAGGTGCCATGTGATGGAGAAAATCCAGAATGATCACGGCACATGCCTTAAGCCTGCACATAATGGCACACGCCTTAAGCCTGCGCATAAACCCATGAGATGGCCAGGTCCTGAGGTCCTACCTAGATAGTTCCATAACCCTGGGGTCGTAGGGGAGTGAGGTGACAGAGACCCCAACCTTTCCCGGGCCAGCACCGGGAGGGCAGCTCCCATCCCCTCTCCCTTGCTTCAAATTCATATTCATATTCACATTTTTTACCAAGACTTCAGACAGGCAAGTCAACTTATCTCTCCAATGTTTCATACTAACCAGCCGGGCAATGTACTGCTCTTCACGATTTTCAACTGCCGTGGGATCTTAAGCGTGCTCAGCCAGAAGGCGCACGGGTCGGACTTGTTTTTCGCCCCCTTCCGAAGGACTAGACGTTCAGTTTGATTTTCCGGTCAAACCGATGAGAAAAGTCGAGGCCTGTACGGGGAGCGAACCCTGTAACCTCGAGTTTAGTAATCGTCAGGCGAACGTCTGAACCATTCTGCCACTCTCTCTCTCCGTCTGATCAGTGAATCGAATCCATGTTCCTGGCGTCCCCGGCAGGTGCTTTCATCCACTAAGCCACACACGCGAATTGTGCGTTTTTCTTACACATGGAAATGAAGATAATGTTTCAGTCCATCAAGCAAATCAATCAGGTAATCAATACTTCATTCAATCGATCAGCCAGTGAATGAATTTTGCACGTAATGAATAGAAAGAGCCCACAATTTTTATTACATAAAATTCCCTTTTGCTGGACAGTCAGAGCAATCGTCGAGTTTTCTTCAAAATGCGTTTCGACAGATAGACGAGACGATGGACTGACAGACAGACAGGCCGGCAGGCAGACAGACAAGAAGAAAGACAGGCAGACAGACAAACAAGAAGAATGGCAGATAGGCAGACAGACAAACAAGATAGCCAGGCAGACAGACAGACAGTAAGGCAGGCAGGCACACAGACAAACAAGAAAAACGACAGACAGACAGGCAAGCAGATAGACAAGCAAGAAGAAAGACAGACAGGCAGGATGACAGGCAGACAAGAAGACAGACAGTCAGATATAGCAGACAGGCAGACAGAAAAACAAGAAGAAAGACAAACAGACGAGCAGACGGGCAGACAGGCCGACAGACAGACAGACAAACAGACAGACGGACAGACAATAAGAGAGGCAGGCTGAGAGACAAATAAGAAGAACGACAGACAGACAGACAGACAGACAGACAGGCAGGCAGACAAACAAGAAGAAAGGAAGAAAGAAAGAAAGACTTACAGATAGATAAACAAACAAGAAGACAGACAGATAGGCAGACAAGAAAACAGATAGACAGGCAGGCAGACAGGCAGACAAGAAAACAGACAGACAGACAGACAGACAAGAAAACAGACAGACAGGCAGGCAGACAGACAGACAAACAAAAAGAAAGACAGACAGACAGATGGGTAGCAGGTAGGCAGACATACAAGAAGAAAGACGGACAGACAGAAAGACAGACAGACAAGCAGGAAGACAGAGAGACAGACAAGCAGACAGACAAACAAAAAAAAAGATAGGTAGGCAGACAGGCAGACAGACAACAGCAAAAAGATAGACAGATAGACAAACAAACAAGAAGACAGACAGACAGGCGGACAGACTAATAAAAAGACAGACAGACAGACAAACAAACAAGAAGAAAGACAGACAGGCGGACAGACTAATAAAAAGACAGACAGACAGACAAACAAACAAGAAGACAGACAGACAGGCGGACAGACTAATAAAAAGATAGACAGACAGACAAACAAACAAGAAGACAGACAGACAGGCGGACAGACTAATAAAAAGACAGACAGACAGACAAGAACAAAGAAGGACAGACAACAAGGTGCCTGGCAAGCAAACAGACATAGTTATTGAGTGAACGAGATGTAGTTCACCCCCTGTAGAAAAAAAAAAGAAAAAAGAAAGAAAGAAAGAAAAGCAGTGTCAGACATATTGACAGACTCCACAGACAGATCAAGGAAAAAAGAAAAAGACGAAAAAAATGAAATGACGGATGACGATGAGCGAAATGAAGAAACAGAAGAAGAAGAAATGAAGGAACACGATGAAGGAAACAAGAACAAGAATATAAAAAAAAAAAAAGAAGAAGAAGAAGAAGAAGAAGAAAAAGTAGAAGAAGAAACAGAAGAAGAAGAAATGAAGGAACACGATGAAGGAAACAAGAACAAGAATATAAAAAAAGAAGAAGAAGAAGAAGAAGAAGAAGAAGAAGAAGAAGAAGAAGAAGAAGAAGAAGAAGAAGAAGAAGAAGAAGAAGAAGAAGAAGAAGAAGAAGAAGAAGAAGAAAAAGTAGAAGAAGAAGCAGAAGCAAAAGAAGAAAAAAAAACAAGAACTAGGAAAAGAACTAGAAGTAGTAATAGTAGTAGTAGTTGTAGTAGTAGAAGAAGAAAAGGAAGAAGAAGAAGAAGAAGAAGAAGAAGAAGAAGAAGAAGAAGAAGAAGAAGAAGAAGAAGAAGAAGAAGAAGAAGAAGAAGAAGAAGAAGAAGAAGAAGAAGAAGAAGAAGAAGAAGAAGAAGAAGAAGAAGAAGAAGAAGAAGAAGAAGAAGAAGAAGAAGAAGAAGAAGAAGAAGAAGAAGAAGAAGAAGAAGAAGAAGAAAGAAGAAGAAGAAGAAGAAGAAGAAGAAGAAGAAGAAGAAGAAGTAGAAGAAGAAGAA
>JAPXFY010000015.1:80815808-80818308 GCA_030674185.1 Monoplex corrugatus
CAACGTGACAGCTTTCTGCCATGTTAACAATCAACTTGACAGCTTTCTACTGTGTTGACAATCAACGTGACAGTTTCTGCTATGTTAACAATCAACGTGACAGCTTTCTACTGTGTTGACAATCAACGTGACAGCTTTCTGCTATGTTAACCATCAACGTGACAGCTTTCTGCATGTTAGAATCAACTGACAGCTTTCTACTGTGTTGAAATCAACGTGACAGCTTTCTGCCATGTTAACAATCAACTTGACAGCTTTCTACTGTGTTGACAATCAACGTGACAGTTTCTGCTATGTTAACCATCAATGTGACAGCTTTTTACTCTGTTGACAATCAAAGTGACAGTTTCTGCTATGTTAACAATCAACGTGACAGCTTTCTGCTATGTTAACAATCAACATGACAGCTTTCTGCTATGTTAACGATCAACGTGACAGCTTTCTGCTATGTTAACATTCAACGTGAAAGCTTTCTCTTATCAATCAATCAATCAATGTCGAGCTTGCTCGGCTATCCATGACACGTTTCCTCCATCCCTCTCTGTCAGACATTGCAGTATGTAGTTCATCATACTGACAGCCCGTATCATCCATCAGTTGGTCGATGAAGGTCTTCTTTGGACGTCCTGGTCTTTGTTTGCCGTGACAGGGTCTCCATAGTAGAACATCTCCCACGAGTTCTTCTTTGCTACGCCAGCAGTGTCCCGCGAAACGCAGTCTTTGTTGATGTATTGATATACTGATTGGTGTGATCTTACCATATAATTCTTTGTTAGTTGGATGTCCTCTCCAGGATTTGTTCAGGGCTGCATGCAGCATTCGTGTGTATGCTCCATCAATCTTCCTCTCCAATGTCGTTGTCAGGGTCCACGAGATGGGGCCATATGTAAGAACATACTCTACTGCTGCTCGGAAGAAGTTCCTGTTCAGGTTCTCTGGTAGATTGGATTTCCAGATTTTGTCCAGTTGATCTAGAGCACCCCAGGCATTTCCAAGTCTGATATTGACGTCTTGTTCTGTGGAGTCAATATAGCTGCCAAGGTATTTAAAGTCTTGAACTTGTTTGATCGCATATCCATTGAGACTTCTCATACCTTCTGATGCGTCTTGATTCAGACAGATGAACTCTGTTTTGTTCGATATTGTGAAGGGGAGATGTTTCATCCTTTAGGAGGTCTGCGAAAAAAAGCAGGTCATCAGCGTAGTCAGCATCTGTTATCTTTACCGCAGGGTCGCGTCTGCTCTTCTGTTTCTTGAGGGTAAAGCCGAGTTTTTTTGTTCTTATCCACTGCTTTCCATCAGCGCATAATCAAGACAGATGATGAAAATGTAAGGGGCAAGCGTATGTCCTTGAAGGACTCCAGCAGTGATGTTGAAAAAGTCTGTGTCTCCGTCGGGGGAGCGAACCATATAGCGGGTATTCTGATACAGCATCATGATGGCGTCTACTGTTTCCTTAGGTAGTCCATATGCAGTTAGAATCTCATTCATCTTTCCTCGGTGGATCGAATCAAAAGCTTTGGAAAAGTCGATAAACAGGAGAACAGCTGGGAGGTTTTTGGTTTTTATGCTTTCCAATATGCGTCTGGTGGTGAGTATTTGTTCAGATGTCGATCTGTTTTGGCGAAACCCGTTTTGGTTTTTCCTCAGAACTGAATCTATGTCCGGCCTCGTCCTATTTAGGAGCATTAGGTTGTAGATCTTTGCAGAATTTGCAGTTAATGTGATTCCGCGGTAGTTCTTTGTGATTCCGAGGTCACCTTTCTTGGGGAAAGGAAGTAGGCATCCTTAAACCCATTTGTCTATTGGTTCTTGGTTATAAACGCTGTTGCAGCATTCAAGCAGTATCTGCTGAAATTCCTCTATTTTCCATACTTCTGCTGGTATTCCATCGAGTCCGCATGCTTTTCCACACTGAATGCTTTTCACTGCAATCAGTAGTTCATCCAGCGTATATGGTCCTTTCTTGATATTCAGCTCCTTCGTGAAGACTGGAGTTACTTCTTCTTCAGAGATTTTTGGAGGTTTCTCGAATATGTCTTGGAAGTGTTGTTGCCACAGTTTTACCCGATCTTCTTGGCTAGATGCTTTTAGCTTAGCTCTGTTACAGCTTTTTCTACCACTAATTTCGTTCACGGTTTTCCAGGTTTTCTTATGTTAACGATCAACGTGACAGCTTTCTGCTATGTTAACATTTGACGTGGCAGCTTTCTGCTATGTTAACAATCAACGTGACAGCTTTCTGCTATGTTAACAATCAACGTGACAGCTTTCTGCTATGTTAACAATCAACGTGACAGCTTTCTGCTATGTTAACAATCAACTTGACAGCTTTCTGCTATGTTAACAATCAACGTGACAACTTTCTGCTATGTTAACAATCAACGTGACAGCTTTCTGCTATGTTAACAATCAACTTGACAGCTTTCTGACCAACCCCTGATGAGTATGGAGCAGTCTGCGCTGACGTCAGCGCCTAGTTTTAGCGTTCCAGTTACAA
>JAPXFY010000015.1:80823308-80825808 GCA_030674185.1 Monoplex corrugatus
AGAAACAGACAGACAGAGACAGAGCAGAAACAGACAGACAGAGACAGAGCAGAAACAGACAGAGAGACAGAGCAGAAACAGACAGACAGAGACAGACAGAGACAGAGAGCAGAAACAGACAGACAGAGACAGAGAGAGACAGAGCAGAAACAGACAGAACAGAGACAGAGAGAGACAGAAACAGAAAACAGAAAACAGGACAGAGACAGAGAGAGACAGAGCAGAAAACAGACAGACAGAGACAGACAGAGAACAGAGCAGAAACAGACAGACAGAGACAGACAGAGACAGAGCAGAAAAACAGACAGAGACAGAGAGAGACAGAGCAGAAACAGACAGAAGAGACAGAGCAGAAAACAGACAGACAGAGACAGACAGAGACAGAGCAGAAAACAGAAGCAGAGCAGAAACAGACACGGGACAGAAGAGGACAGAGCAGAAACAGACAGACAGAAGGACAGAGCAGAAACAGACAGAAGACAGAGAGAGACAGAGCAGAAACAGACAGACAGAGAACAGACAGAACAGAGAGAGACAGAAACAGAAACAAGACAGACAGAGACAGAGCAGAAAGAAGACAGAGAGCAGAAAACAGACAGACAGAGACAGGAGAGAGACAGAGAGAGACAGAACAGAAACAGACAGAGACAGAGAGAGACAGAGCAGAAACAGACAAACAGACAGAGAGACAGAGAGAGACAGAACAGAAAAACAGACAAGAGAGAGACAGAGCAGAAACAGACAGACAGAGACAGAGAGAGACAGAGCAGAAGACAGACAGAACGACAGACAGAGACAGAGAGAGACAGAGCAGAAACAGACAGACAGAGACAGAGAGAGAAGACAGAACAGAAACAGAGACAGAAAGAAGACAAACGAGAGAGACAGACAGACACAGAGAGAAGACACAAGAGGAGACAACAGACAGACAGAGACAGAGCAGAAACAGACAGACAGAGACAGAGCAGAAACAGACAGACAGAGGACAGAGCAGAAAACAGACAGATAGAGACAGAGCAGAAAACAGACAGACAGAGACAGACAGAGACAGAGCAGAACAGACAGACAGAGACAGAGAAGAGACAGAGCAGAAACAGACAAACAGAGACAGAGAGAGACAGAATAGAAACAGACAGACAGAGACAGAGAGAGACAGAGCAGAAACAGACAGACAGAGACAGACAGAGACAGAGCAGAAACAGACAGACAGAGACAGACAGAGACAGAGCAGAAACAGACAGAGACAGAGAGAGACAGAGCAGAAACAGACAGAGAGAGACAGAGCAGAAACAGACAGACAGAGACAGACAGAGACAGAGCAGAAACAGACAGAGAGAGACAGAGAGAGACAGAGCAGAAACAGACAGACAGAGACAGAGCAGAAACAGACAGACAGAGAGAGACAGAGCAGAAACAGACAGACAGAGAAAGACAGAGACAGAGCAGAAACAGACAGACAGAGACAGACAGAGACAGAGCAGAAACAGACAGACAGAGACAGAGCAGAAACAGACAGACAGAGAAAGACAGAGACAGAGCAGAAACAGACAGACAGAGACAGAGAGAGACAGAGCAGAAACAGACAGACAGAGACAGACAGAGACAGAGCAGAAACAGACAGACAGAGACAGAGAGAGACAGAACAGAAACAGACAGACAGAGACAGACAGAGACAGAGCAGAAACAGACAGAGAGAGACAGAGCAGAAACAGACAGACAGAGACAGAGAGAGACAGAGCAGAAACAGACAGACAGAGACAGACAGAGACGGAGCAGAAACAGACAGACAGAGACAGAGAGAGACAGAGCAGAAACAGACAGAGACAGAGAGAGACAGAGCAGAAACAGACAGACAGAGAGAGACAGAGCAGAAACAGACAGAGACAGACAGAGACAGAGCAGAAACAGACAGACAGAGACAGACAGAGACAGAGCAGAAACAGACAGAGACAGAGCAGAAACAGACAGACGGAGACAGAGAGAGACAGAGCAGAAACAGAGACAGAGAGAGACAGAGACAGAGAGAGGGAGAGGGAAAGAAAGAGGGGAAGGGAGAGAGACACAGAGAGAGACACAGAGAGAGAGAGACAGAGATCATATTTGTGTAAAAGTGTGTTAGGAAAGACAGACAGATAGAATAAGAACGAGTGCAAGAACACAGTTCATTAACGAGGGTATGAAATAATCAAAGTTTTCGCTATTTTTACATCCAGCTGACGGTCAGAGAAGGTCTACACCAACCGATAATGGAGTATTTATCAGGCAACACAGATATTGCAACAAGTCAGACATCAAACGTTTAGGCAAAGAAATAGATTTGAAAAGTCTTCCTGCTATGTAGTTATCCTTTGACTCCAGCACCCCGTCCAAAAACTGCAAAAAAAAATTAACCCTTTGACTCCTTCACCCTCATCAAAGGGTTAAGATTTAGCTTTCTGAGCATGGTTGATTATGCAGGATACTGGTGAAAAGGGTGCAGAAGTCGAATGGTTAAACACCA
>JAPXFY010000015.1:80840808-80868308 GCA_030674185.1 Monoplex corrugatus
AGACAGAGACAGACAGAGACAGAGCAGAAAACAGACAGAGACAGAGAGAGACAGAGCAGAAACAGACAGAGAGAGACAGAGCAGAAACAGACAGACAGAGACAGACAGAGACAGAGCAGAAACAGAGCAGAAACAGACAGAGAGAGACAGAGCAGAAACAGACAGACAGAGACAGAGCAGAAACAGACAGACAGAGAGAGACAGAGCAGAAACAGACAGACAGAGACAGACAGAGACAGAGAGAGACAGAACAGAAACAAACAGACAGAGACAGAGAGAGACAGAGCAGAAACAGACAGACAGAGACAGAGAGAGACAGAGAGAGACAGAACAGAAACAGACAGAGACAGAGAGAGACAGAGCAGAAAACAGACAGACAGAGACAGACAGAGACAGAGAGAGACAGAACAGAAACAAACAGACAGAGAGAGACAGAGCAGAAACAGACAGACAGAGACAGAGAGAGACAGAGCAGAAACAGACAGACAGAGACAGAGAGAGACAGAGCAGAAACAGACAGACAGAGACAGAGAGAGACAGAACAGAAACAGACAGACAGAGACAGAGAGAGACAGACAGACACAGAGAGAGACAGAGCAGAAACAGACAGACAGAGACAGAGCAGAAACAGACAGACAGAGACAGAGCAGAAACAGAACAGACAGAGGACAGAGCAGAAACAGACAGATAGAGACAGAGCAGAAAACAGACAGACAGAGACAGACAGAGACAGAGCAGAAACAGACAGACAGAGACAGAGAGAGACAGAGCAGAAACAGACAAACAGAGACAGAGAGAGACAGAATAGAAACAGACAGACAGAGACAGAGAGAGACAGAGCAGAAACAGACAGACAGAGACAGACAGAGACAGAGCAGAAACAGACAGACAGAGACAGACAGAGACAGAGCAGAAACAGACAGAGACAGAGAGAGACAGAGCAGAAACAGACAGAGAGAGACAGAGCAGAAACAGACAGACAGAGACAGACAGAGACAGAGCAGAAACAGACAGAGAGAGACAGAGAGAGACAGAGCAGAAACAGACAGACAGAGACAGAGCAGAAACAGACAGACAGAGAGAGACAGAGCAGAAACAGACAGACAGAGAAAGACAGAGACAGAGCAGAAACAGACAGACAGAGACAGACAGAGACAGAGCAGAAACAGACAGACAGAGACAGAGCAGAAACAGACAGACAGAGAAAGACAGAGACAGAGCAGAAACAGACAGACAGAGACAGAGAGAGACAGAGCAGAAACAGACAGACAGAGACAGACAGAGACAGAGCAGAAACAGACAGACAGAGACAGAGAGAGACAGAACAGAAACAGACAGACAGAGACAGACAGAGACAGAGCAGAAACAGACAGAGAGAGACAGAGCAGAAACAGACAGACAGAGACAGAGAGAGACAGAGCAGAAACAGACAGACAGAGACAGACAGAGACGGAGCAGAAACAGACAGACAGAGACAGAGAGAGACAGAGCAGAAACAGACAGAGACAGAGAGAGACAGAGCAGAAACAGACAGACAGAGAGAGACAGAGCAGAAACAGACAGAGACAGAGACAGACAGAGACAGAGCAGAAACAGACAGACAGAGACAGACAGAGACAGAGCAGAAACAGACAGAGACAGAGCAGAAACAGACAGACGGAGACAGAGAGAGACAGAGCAGAAACAGAGACAGAGAGAGACAGAGACAGAGAGAGGGAGAGGGAAAGAAAGAGGGGAAGGGAGAGAGGACACAGAGAGAGACACAGAGAGAGAGAGACAGAGATCATATTTGTGTAAAAGTGTGTTAGGAAAGACAGACAGATAGAATAAGAACGAGTGCAAGAACACAGTTCATTAACGAGGGTATGAAATAATCAAAGTTTTCGCTATTTTTACATCCAGCTGACGGTCAGAGAAGGTCTACACCAACCGATAATGGAGTATTTATCAGGCAACACAGATATTGCAACAAGTCAGACATCAAACGTTTAGGCAAAGAAATAGATTTGAAAAGTCTTCCTGCTATGTAGTTATCCTTTGACTCCAGCACCCCGTCCAAAAACTGCAAAAAAAAATTAACCCTTTGACTCCTTCACCCTCATCAAAGGGTTAAGATTTAGCTTTCTGAGCATGGTTGATTATGCAGGATACTGGTGAAAAGGGTGCAGAAGTCGAATGGTTAAACACCATGAAATGTGTTGGTAACTGATCTGATCGCTAAAAAAAAAGAAGTTTTTTTAAAATTTAAAAATCCTGTTCTTAACAAACACCTGCTTTTCTGTCCCTCCTTCCACCTTTCCTTTTCCCCCATCCCCACCCCCAGCAAGACCAGTACAACAGAATAACACAATGTTAAGATGGCCAGCAAGACAAGTACCCCAGAATAACACAATGTTAAGATGGCCAGCAAGACGAGTACAACAGAATAACACAATGTTAAGATGGCCAGCAAGACGAGTACAACAGAATAACACAATGTTAAGATGTCCAGCAAGACGAGTACAACAGAATAACACAATGTTAAGATGGCCAGCAAGACGAGTACAACAGAATAACACAATGTTAAGATGGCCAGCAAGACGAGTACAACAGAATAACACAATGTTAAGATGGCCAGCAAGACGAGTACAACAGAATAACACAAAGTTAAGATGGCCAGCAAGACGAGTACAACAGAATAACACAATGTTAAGATGGCCAGCAAGACGAGTACAACAGAATAACACAATGTTAAGATGGCCAGCAAGACGAGTACCCCTGAATAACACAGTTCATCCTAGGTTGGAACCCACAGTCATCGGCACGTCAAACCGACGTTTAACCACTTGAACTATTGAAGCCCGCCTTCCTCAGCCCTGTCAGTTTCAGTCCTTTTTTCTCTCAAGACACCATCTCCTCGCTCGGAACGAATACCATATGCACTTACGTCACAGGTGTGAATGGTGATCGTAGTACAAGCCTTAAGCCTGCACTTAAACCCATGAGCTGACCAGGTCCTGAGGCCCTAGCTAGCCTGTGTTTTACCTGTTATCACGTGCACGCGACACTATGACCAAGCTGATGTTTAGAACTTTGTCTAAAAGATAGTAAAAACAATCTGACCACAGAACACAGTTAGGCACAATTAGATTCAGTACACATGACCTGCACGTTGAAAGAAGCAGAAATACAAAATTACAAGATAAATCAGGAACACATCATAGGGAAGAAGAACGTGTATTCAGTCAACAAAACGACGCAGGGCTTTGTCAGACGTACACAAATAATAACAACACAGCTACAAAAAATAATACACAAAATTTAGTATGACAGCCAACAAGAAACAGCCGAGGGTGCTGGATAGGACCCACAACACCAATACCTCACCACTCTCCGTGCAATCATGTCCTACGTCCCGATGCCACATCATCATCATAATGTGCCCTGCCGCGTGGCGTTGACGATCATGGCCCTCAATCCCTTGCTGCAAGTACATCTCCCACCCTCTCTGTCCTCAGCCACCCTGCAAGTCCGTCCAATATTTTTCCCCCTGGGTCTACCTGGTGTTCCCTTTCCCCTCAGTTTTCCTGTTGTGACCGGGTGCTCCAATTCCCCTTTCCTGATAAAATGCCCTACGCCACAAGGTAACCAGTTTGCCATATGGTGCCTGGGGCTAGGAGGTGATTGTCCGGAGATAACAACGACAACAACAACAGAGTGTTATGTTTCCTTGAACTGGAGAAAATGACTCCCCATCGGCCATGTCATCTAAGGTGGGTGCTGACGTAAAACTGAATCAAATCAGTGCTGACGTAAAACTGAATCAAATCAGTGCTGACGTAAAACTGAATCACATCAGTGCTGACGTAAAACTGAATCAAATCAGTGCTGACGTAAAACTGAATCAAATCAATGCTGACGTAAAACTGAATCAAATCAGTGCTGACGTAAAACTGAATCAAATCAGTGCTGACGTAAAACTGAATCACATCAGTGCTGACGTAAAACTGAATCAAATCAGTGCTGACGTAAAACTGAATCAAATCAATGCTGACGTAAAACTGAATCAAATCAGTGCTGACGTAAAACTGAATCAAATCAGTGCTGACGTAAAACTGAATCAAATCAGTGCTGACGTAAAACTGAATCAAATCAATCTGGCTAAAGGAGCAGGAAGAGGGTGGGGGTTGCAGTGAAAGCAGAACGGAGTGAGACAGGGAGGTACGATGGAAAAGCAGCATGAATAAATAATGACCGGCGGGTTTAGATCATCAAGCCATTGAGGTTTTACAGACATTCGAAAAAAAGATTCAAAAATGCATAGTTTGTGTGGTGTGATTGAAAATAGTTATATTTCCTGATTAATTGTTCTGGGTTTTTTTGTTTTTGTTTTTTTTGTTTGTTTGTTTGTTTTGTTTTTTTTTTTTTGTTGTTGTTTTGTTTTCCTAAACGAGTAAAATTCCCAAGACTGAAACTGGTTCAATATATTCAAGAAAAAGTATATTCCTTCAACACTGAATTGTTCTGTATCCATGATGTTGAATCCAAAGGACTGCCTTGACCAATTAAATATAAATGACGAATACATCTACCACAATATGTCCACGGTTGTCTGCATTTGGGGAGAAATCTGTTATAAATTCTTAGTTATGCCTACATCTGTAATTCCGTTGATGATGATGACGACGACAACAACGATGATGATGATGATGATGATGAGGGATGATGATGATGATGATGATGATGATGATGAGACGACGACGACGACGACGACGCGATGATGATGATGATGATGATGATAATGATGACGACGACGACGATGTTGATGATGACGACGACAACGATCACGTGAAATATGAAATCGGTACTGTTAAAATATTCTGGTGTGTTAATGTATCAATAGTCCCGGTAAGGTTCTCATGGCAAAAAGATCTCTTTCGTAATTTGTGTTCTGAGTTCTGAGCTCCCACACACTCACACCCCCCCCCCCCACACCCCACACCCCAATGGGTCCTGTGGGAAAGGTCTGTGCATAGCATAAACAATGACGTGATGTCTGATAACGCCCCCACACAGAACTGGCTTGTTTACTGAAGAGGACCTTAGAGGGTTTACAGGCATTTTCCAATCTGGCTTGAGAAAAGTCGCTGTGTGTGTTGCTTCCAGCACGTCCAGCTGTGAGTGGGTACCTGACCCTGTTGTCTCTGTTAAGCTAGTGGGTGGGTGGGTGGCTGGTTGGTTGGTTGGTTGGTTGGTTGGTTGGTCGGTTGTTTGTTTGGCTGGTTGGTTGGTTGGTTGGTTGGTGGTTGTTTGCTGGTTGGTTGGTTGGTTGGTTGGTTGGTTGGTTGGTTGGTTGGTTGTCGTTGGTTGGTTGGTTGTTGTTTGGTTGGTTGGTTGATTGGTTGGTTGGTTGGTTGGTTGGTTGGTTGGTTGGTTGGTTGGTTGGTTGGTTAGTTGGTTCGTTGGTCGGTTGATCGGTTGGTTAGTTGGTTGGTTGGTTGATCGGTTGGTTAGTTGGTTGGTTGGTTGTTTGGCTGGTTGGTTGATGGTTGGTTGGTTGGTTGGTTGGTTGGTTGGTTGGTTAGTTGGTTGGTTGGTCGGTCGGTCGGTCGGTCGGTCGATCGGTTGGTTGGTTGGTTGGTTGGTTGGTTGGTTGGTTGGTTGGTTGGTTGTTTAGCTGATTTGTTGCATACTTGCTTGCTTGTTTGTTTTTTTTCACTGGATGGCTAGTTTGTCGTTTGTTGGCTGGCTACTTGATGTTTTGATCAGATTAAACAGTATCATTCTCCTGCCCCTGTTGATAGGCAGTCGAGGCTTTATGCATTGACTGGGGGGGGGGGGGAGGGGGGGCTTTCTGTGATGTGAGACGAGTTGATACTAGTCCTGTTGTGATTCAGACCTTTCAGTATTCATTTATTCACTTTGTATCTGTGTCGCTTAATGACGACAAGACAGAAGTTATCCTCATTGGCACCCGTCAGAAACTTTCTCAGCTGCCCCTCTTTCTGTCTCATTATGTAACACATCAGTCCCAATTTCTGATTTAGCTAAAAACCTTGGTGTCTGCCTTGACTCTACCCTCTCCATGAACAACTTTGTTTCTCAAACTGCCAGATCTTGCTACTATCACCTCCATCGTATAAGCCTGATCAGGAAGTATCTCTGTGGAAAAAACTGCAAAACTCGTTCTCTCCTTCATAATGTCTCGCATTGACTATTGCAATTCACTCCTGTCTGGTCTTCCTGCCTCCACCATTCACATCCTACAGCGCATTCAAAACGATGCTGCACGCCTTGTACTCAAAAAGAAAAAGGCTGACCACATTTCTGCTCTCCTGGCACAACTTCACTGGCTCCCTGTATCAAAGCGCATACAGTACAAACTAGACACCATGTGCTACAAAAGCCTCAATAACGCAGCCCCCGATTACCTGTCAAGCCTACTTGAGATCTATGTTCCCTCACGTATCCTCCGCTCTGCCTCCGATCCTCTGACTTTTCGCTTTCTACGCACTAAGCTCAATACTTACGGTCCACGAGCCTTCTCTGTTTCTGGTCCGCTCTCCTGGAACAAACTTCCTCTCTCAGTCCGTCAGCAACCTACTTTTGTCTCCTTCAAGTCCGCTCTCAAAACTCACCTTTTCTCCTCTGCACAAAATCCTGACCTCACTCATCCCCTCTGTAGCCTGTCTTCGCTCGGAGTGGAATCACATTGTAATATACATTTGTATATAATATGCTCTCTATAATTTTCCATTGCTTTTCTTCTTTTTCCCCATTTATAGCCATGTGTGAGTGTGTGTGTGCGTGTGCGCGCGCGTGCGTATGTGTATGTTCAGCGCTTAGATTGATTTCTATCAAGATTTTGCGCTTTATAAATATTGTAATTATTATTATTATTATTATTATTTGAAGATAAGATACACAGATACACATGTCATTTACATGTAGCCAAGATTGTTCCAATGATAGGTTGATACAATAATAGGATAAAAATTAGACTAGATAAAACATAGTCTAGGTAGGGCCTCAGGACGTGGCCAGCTCATGGGTTAATGTGCAGGCTTAAGGCTTGTGTCATGATCACCATACACATGGCACCTGTGACGTTAGTGAATATGGAACTCGTTCCGAGTGTGGAGACGTCATCTTGAGAAACAGAAACTGAAAGTGAAATTGTGTTGGCAAAGTCTTGAAGTCCTGCGTAGCGTACGGGTTGTCAGCCTGTCCTTGTATCAGTCTGTCATCAGCTGACACTATCCCGTAATGACAGTGTCTCTTTGGTTCCCGAGCTGGGAATTATACGTAATGAGATCAAAAATCAAAGCAGTGAGTGTGCTGACCAGTCTGCCACAACGCTGTCAGTCCAGTTCTCTGTCCTCCTGCCTTGTTGGTTCTTTTGATAGAGCCGCGGACTCAAATTCTGATATCTCGGGTTCAGATCCAGCCCAAACATTAAAATCTGGCCTTTTTGCTGCCCATCTCAGTGTTTCCATCATTCTAGTGTTGTCAGCTTAGTGTTTCCATCATTCTAGGTTGTCAGCTTAGTGTTTCCTATTCATTCAGCTAGTGTTTGTCATCTATTGTAGTTAGTGTTTCCATCATTCTAGTGTTGTCAGCTTAGTGTTTCCATCATTCTAGAGTTGTCAGCTTAGTGTTTCCATCATTCTAGAGTTGTCAGCTTAGTGTTTCCATCATTCTAGTGTTGTCAGCTTAGTGTTTCCATCATTCTAGTGTTGTCAGCTTAGTTTTCCATCATTCTAGTGTTGTCAGCTCAGTGTTTCCATCATTCTAGTGTTGTCAGCTTAGTGTTTCCATCATTCTAGTGTTGTCAGCTTAGTGTTTCCATCATTCTAGTGTTGTCAGCTTAGTGTTTCCATCATTCTAGTGTTGTCAGCTTAGTGTTTCATAGATTCCTCCCCCTCCCATGTCGGGACCTTGCCAATTCATAGGATTTTGCGCTGGCTCGTGGGGTCTGCCAGATAATTGCTGTTAGAATGGGATGGAGCGCATATGGAGCAGTTCGAGTGTAAAGAATTCTTCTTGAACAAACTCCTGAAGCTAGAGGCATAAAGGGAAAAAGTACTTGCAAAATGTCACTGCTCTCGTTTGTCGCTGTTCAAACCGGGGGGTTCTCTTATAAGGCTGACAGTGGGTTGTCTTAAAATGACATCCATTTACGGTGACGACAGCAGTGTCGATACGGCATTTTGGTAGACACAGCCGTGCTCTGTGCCTTTATTAACGGAAAGCAAACTGTGGCGTTGAAAGAAATTAAACAGAAAAGAAACATGGCCAGCAAGCCATTCTAACAATTTCCATTCTTCTAGACCAAAATTCTTATTTAAAATATTAAAACTGCGTAGTTTTCAAGGTTAGAGATAGAGATAACAATGAAGCATGTTCAAGCCATTTTAAATTAACAATCTCCTTTGTGTTTAGAGTTTCTCTTTCTTCCCAGGAAATCCAAGATTTTGAGTATCTGTTTCACTGTGACATAGAAGAGCTTTCAGTTCAAACAAAATTGACTTGCATTGAGGGCAAAAGTAAAGAGTGTCACAACAGCTACAACAGAATTATGATACGGTCAAAAGTTCATAGCGAAAAGTTTTTCCCACACTTTTACCAAAATTGTGTTTTGGTCTTCTCTCTCTCTCTCTCTCTCTCTCTCTCTCTCTCTCTCTCTCTCTCTCTCTTCTCTCTCTCTCTCTGTCTCTCTCTCTTCTCTCTCTCTCTCTCTCTCTCTCTCTCTCTCTCTCTTCTCTTCTTGTGTGCGTGTCCGTGCGACCCTGATCTCTGTGCCATGACTTTCAGCTGTCTGCACCTTTGATACAAATTCTACGCGATCTTGCTAACAGTCTGAATTTCCACGGACACACAGACAGGCAGTCTGGCACACAGACAGCATCACATCGACACACACACACACACACACACACCACATACACACATATCTCCGATCGATATGGGGAAAAAAACAAGAAAAATCCAATTCATTAGAAAACCTTGTCTGTGTATACTTAGCACTGACATGTACAATTGATCAGGACATTACTAGACCTATTCTGAGAACAGCGCTGGGTGTGGTTTTTGAGACTTTGCATTTCAGCCCAAAAAAATTGCTGTGTAGACTAAAACTGAAAAGGTCGTCTGCTCTTGCGAATAATGCTTTTTTTTCTTTTAAACGCTTCTTAAAACTGTGGACAGAACATCTGATGTCTCCGGTTCAGTTCCAGCCCGTGACATAAAATACTGGTTTGGTCGCTGCCCATTTTTTGTTTTTGTTTTGTTTTGTTTTGAGATCAGAGTTGTTTCCCACAAAACTTTGTGGGAGAATACAGGGAATCTTGCTATTTATCTTTTATGTAATTCGATGATGGTGAAATTAGATGGGCAGAGGTAATGCATCTTTGTTCCTCTCTCTCTCTCTCTCTCTCTGCTGTCTCTGTCTCGTCTGTCTGTCTCTCTCTCTCTCTCTCTCTCTCTCTCTCTCTGTCTCTTTCTCTCTCTCTCTCTCTCTCTCTGGCTCTGTCTCCGACTCTCCCCCCTCTCTCTGCCTGTCTCTGTCTCTGTCTGTCTGTCTGTCTCTCTCTCTCTCTCTCTCTCTCTTCTCTTCTCTCTCTCTCTCTCTCTCTCTCCTCTTTCTCTCCCCTCTCTCGTTATTTTCCCCGTTGATATCGCTGTTTATGATGGTGTCTTCTCTTTGTTCCTTGGTCTTTCCTCTTCTCTGGTGGGCTTCTTTAGTGGTTGGATATTCGTGATGGATGTCTTCTGCTTGTTCTTTGGTGGTCCCTCTTCTCTGGTAGGCTGATTTGGGAGTTTGCTTTGGTGACTGTCATAAGCTGTTATTGTGCGGATAGAGTCGCTGCCCATCTTAACGTTCTAATCATTCTGGTGAAGTCAGCCTGATGTTTCACAGGTCCTGATTTCAACCACTCCCTTCCCATTTCAAGACCTTGCCAGCACATAGAGTTTACACAAACTAAAATAATCTTCAGTTTCAGTTTCAGTTTCTCAAGATGACGTCTCCCCGCTAAGAACGAATTCCATATGCACTAACGTCACAGGTGCCATCTGTATGGTGACCGTGGTACCTGCCTTAAGCCTGCACATAAACCCATGAGCTGGCCAGGTCCTGAGGCTACCTAGACTATGTTTTACCTAGTCTATATTGTATACTGGTATTGTATCAGCCTATCACTGGAATTATCTTGTTTGCACGTAAATGACATGAGTATCTGTGTATCTTACTTTCAAAAAAGGAACATATATATAAACTAAATAAATACAGAATTACAGGTCTCAATCACAACACAACTAGCTATTCTGTATGAACTCGTTTCTCATGACAGAACCCCCCTAGTCAATGCCCAAATGCTCAGCTGTCTATCAACTAGGTGAAGACAATATTTTCTTAATCATAGATAGGTAAGTAAGTAAGTAAGTAAGTAAGTAAGTAAGAAAGTAAGTAAGTAAACAGGTAAGTATGTAAGTAAGGAAGTAAGTAAGTAAATGAGTGAGTGAGTGGAGTAAGTGAATAAGAAGTCAGTAAGTAGGTGAATAAATAAGTACAAAAGAAAGGAGTACGTAGATAAATAAACAGGTAAGAGATGAAAATAACAAATAACAATAAATACATGCATATACCTACATAACCGCACACAGACAAACACACATACATTCATACATACACACCCATATCGACACAGCATGATGGCCGACAACAACAGCTACAACAACAGCAACAACAACATCAGCAAAGAGGAAACACCCATATATGCACATATTATACATAATCTTCGGAAAATTATCAGCAGGCTGGGTTGAGCGAATATAAAACTGTGTCCGAGTTCGATGAATCCTGATTGATTTCCTTTCTACAAACTCAGTGCTTGGTGTATTCAGTTTGTTTAGAATTTGGTGATGAAGTACCAACAGGCATCTTTTCGATCTGCTAGTCTTTCAAATGCCTGTCAATTAACATCAGGAAGAGAGTTCTTGAATGTTATATAGATCCAATACTGTTGTACGGATGTGAGGCGTGGACAGTCAACAAACAAAGCCAGAACAAGATTGAGGCAGCCGAGATGTGGTTTCTAAGAAGAATGTTGAGAGTTCCATGGACAGCAAAGAAAACAAACGAGACAGTCTTGATGGAGGCAGACACAAGTAGATCACTCATAAGGAAGATTAGGAAAAGACAGGCAACATTTATAGGCCACTTTATGAGGAAGGGGGATTTGGAGCACCTGGTCACAACTGGAAAGCTGGAGGGAAAGAGAGCACCGGGTAGACCCAGGGAGAAAATGCTGGACGGACTTACAGAGTGGCTGGGGACGAGGAGGGTGGGGGAGATGCTAGGGGCAATGAGAGATAGAGACAGATGGAAGTCCATGGTCGCCAACGCCATGCGGCAGGGCACCTGATGATGATGATGATGATGATGGTGAAACTCAAACCTGACTGCTGGGTGTATTCAGTTTGTTTAGACTTTGGTCAAGAAGCACCAAGAAGCATCTTTTCACTCTGCTAACCTTTCAGGCCTTTGTTGTCACAGTTAGGACAGATTGATGGCAAATACATGAACGAATTTATTACCATCGCATTACACATGGACTTAACACACGTTTTGGGTTTGTGTTACGTCGTCATATTTCGTTACTTTTTCTTCTTCTTGGTGTTCGCTGCTACACAATCATCTGAGTCCGGGCGATGAATGCAGCCGTCTTTTCCAGCTCCTGTCTGTAGCCATGGAGTTTGGTTGTCAGTGGAGTGTCTGTCGGCCACACGTCCTGTCTTGCCACCTGGTAAAGAGGACATCTTTGGAGTATATGCTCCGTGATTTGGTCTTCTTGACCGCAGGGGCAGGTTAGGGAGGGCGCCAGCTTTAGTTTGCGGTACATATGGCTGTTCAGCCTATTGTGACCAGTGCGCAACCTCACCAGGGCAACTTGCTGCTCTCTAGACAACAGGTGGTAGTCATCCCTGTGTCGTCTCGGCATGGAAAGCGCCCTGATAATGCTCCTCTTCTCGTTACAATCACTGCGGAGAGGTACTGTTGTCGTGTGACAATCTGTTCAAGTTCAAAGTCATGTTTAGTATTGTTTCAACTTCTGTGTGGGTAACGTCATTGCATTCAGTTCCATTTCAGTTTAATCTTATTGCATTCAGTTCCATTTCAGTTTAATCTTATTGCATTCAGTTCCATTTCAGTTTAATCTTATTGCATTCATTTTTAGATTCAGTTTAATCTTATTGCATTCAGTTCCATTTCAGTTTAATCTTATTGCATTCATTTTTAGATTCAGTTTAATCTTATTGCATTCAGTTCCGTTTCAGTTTAATCTTACTGCATTCAGTTTCAAATTCAGTTTAATCTTACTGCATTCAGTTTCAAATTCAGTTTAATCTTACTGCATTCAGTTTCAAATTCAGTTTAATCTTACTGCATTCAGTTCCAGATTGAAGTTTAATCTTATTGCATTCAGTTTCAGATTCAGTTTAATCTTATTGCATTCAGTTCCAGATTGAAGTTTAATCTTATTGCATTTAGTTTAGATTGAAGTTTAATCTTATTGCATTCAGTTTAGATTGAAATTTAATCTTATTGCATTAAGTTTCAGATTGAAGTTTAATCTTACTGCATTCAGTTTCAGATTGAAGTTTAATCTTACTGCATTCAGTTTCAGATTCAGTTTAATCTTACTGCATTCAGTTCCAGATTGAAGTTTAATCTTACTGCATTCAGTTTCAGATTGAAGTTTAATCTTACTGCATTCAGTTTCAGATTCAGTTTAATCTTACTGCATTCAGTTCCAGATTGAAGTTTTTAATCTTACTGCATTCAGTTTCAAATTCAGTTTAATCTTATTGCATTCAGTTCCAGATTGAAGTTTAATCGTATTGCATTCAGTTCCAGATTGAAGTTTAATCTTATTGCATTCAGTTTCAGATTCAGTTTAATCTTATTGCATTCAGTTCCAGATTGAAGTTTAATCTTATTGCATTTAGTTTAGATTGAAGTTTAATCTTATTGCATTCAGTTTAGATTGAAGTTTAATCTTATTGCATTAAGTTTCAGATTGAAGTTTAATCTTACTGCATTCAGTTTCAGATTGAAGTTTAATCTTACTGCATTCAGTTTCAGATTCAGTTTAATCTTACTGCATTCAGTTCCAGATTGAAGTTTAATCTTACTGCATTCAGTTTCAGATTGAAGTTTAATCTTACTGCATTCAGTTTCAGATTCAGTTTAATCTTACTGCATTCAGTTCCAGATTGAAGTTTTTAATCTTACTGCATTCAGTTTCAAATTCAGTTTAATCTTATTGCATTCAGTTCCAGATTGAAGTTTAATCGTATTGCATTCAGTTCCAGATTGAAGTTTAATCTTATTGCATTCAGTTTCAGATTCAGTTTAATCTTATTGCATTCAGTTTCAGATTCAGTTTAATCTTATTGCATTCAGTTTAAATCCAGTTTAATCGTATTGCATTCAATTCCAGATTCAGTTTCTCAAGATGGTGTCTCCGCCCTCGGAATAAATTTCATATAGTGTGACGTCACAGATGCCATGTGATGGAGAAGTCCAGAATGATCATGACATAAGCCTTTAAAGCCAGCACATAACCCTATGCTATGGCAAGCCACATCTGCTATATGATGGAGAAAATCCAAAACATCATAGCATAAGCCTTAAGCCTGCACATAAACCCTACGTGTTGGCAAGGTCTTGAAATTGCCACTAGCGTATGAATTTTAAATTGTATATTTGTATCAGTCTGTCATCGAAACAATGTAGGTGATCTTATAACACAATGCGTGTTTCAATCTGTAATGTTAAAAACTGGAAACTGGCGAAAACACAACTAGTCCCCTGGTACAAACTGATCTCACCAAGGGCCTGTGTGATCACATTTCAGAATTCAACCTCCAAACATTGCCATGGCCTCAACTACCACCAACAGTAATGAATCATCGTCTTCGTCATCCCAGTCCCCCATTCCACCATCCTACTCTTACTAAACACATCACACACACACACACACATACACACACACACACACACACACACACACACACACACACACACCACACAGACACATACACACATACACACACACACGCACACACACACACACACACACACACAACACATACACACACACACACACGCACACACACACGCACGCGTACACGCACGCACACCCACACACATACACGTACACACGCGCACACACACACACACACACACACTCACAGAGAGGGGGATGGGCGAACGCAAACACTAACACACACACACACACACATACACACACACACGCACAGACACACTACACACACACACACACACACACACACACACACACACACACACACACACACACACACACACACACACACACACAGGAACACGCATCACAACACCAAAATACATTATAGGAAAACATACAAACGTAAAAACCACACCACGACGATAACACCATTGTTTCTGTCCATGTCTTCACTGTGTCTTCAATGTGTCTTTTCCGTTTCTTCACATTTCTCTGATCTTACCTTTTCATGTCTCTGATCTCACTTTTTTATGTCTCTGATCTCACCTTTTTATGTCTCTGATCTCACCTTTTCATGTCTCTGATCTCATCTTTTTATGTCTCTGATCTCACCTTTTTATGTCTCTGATCTCACCTTTTCGTGTCTCTGATCTCACCTTTTTATGTCTCTGATCTCACACTGTCCATTCCACTCTGTAGAAGTGTGTGCAGTGCTGCTTTTGAGATAGGGCCAGTGTTTCTCTGATTCATGATGGTTCATTATTTATTTTCCTTTCACAGTAGATTTTCAACCACTTCCTCTATCGATTCCTTTATGTGTAAGACAGTCAATGGTATGATGGTTCGCATTCTATTTCGAAGTTTGATTTTAGATGCCTAACAACTTCGGATTTTCCAAGACTCAGAATTCTTGTCGTAGTGGCATAACCTGCAAGTATGTGGGCACAGTCATTTCTCTTTCACCATCTGTCCAGGATAGTAGATCCATTTGACTTTTGTGGATTATACTGTTCATTACTGTGTGGAATTCCTACTTCATCTCTCGTGTTTTCTGAAGTAACTTTATCGAGTCAGTCATGATGAAAGTTTGACTTTCTCATTTTTTGGTCGTCCAGTGAAGCTAACCATTTTACAGCGTGGATGACTGCCTCAGTTTCCATCGTTAGACTGGAAGTTGTGATATAACGTGTAGCATTTTGTTCGTGTATGGTGTTTCCATTCTGTTTGACAGTGAAGACACTTTCAGACTGGGTTTTCTGTGTAAAGGATACATCATTGGGGCTTACAGCTTCTTTGCTCAATGTGTATTTATGTCTGCATTAGCTTTGTCATCTGGCTTTTTGTTTTGTGATAGTGTCTTCCTAGATTTCTTTTTGATACGATGGTTTTTGTGTGCATTTTTGACAGGGTGTACATATTTCTCCCATTCTGTTGTTCTTCTGAGTTCTATCAGTTAACATTTCTCCCATTCTGTTGTTCATTTGAGTTCTGTCAGTTAACATTTCTCCATTCTGTTGTTCTTCTGAGTTCTATCAGTTAACATTTCTCCCATTCTGTTGTTCTTCTGAGTTCTATCAGTTAACATTTCTCCCATTCTGTTGTTCTTCTGAGTTCTATCAGTTAACATTTCTCCCATTCTGTTGTTCATCTGAGTTCTGTCGGTTAACATTTCTCCCATTCTGTTGTTCTTCTGAGTTCTATCAGTTAACATTTTTCCCATTCTGTTGTTCATTTGAGTTCTGTCAGTTAACATTTTCTCCATTCTGTTGTTCATCTGAGTTCTGTCAGTTAACATTTCTCCCATTCTGTTGTTCATATGAGTTCTATCAGTTAACATTTCTCCCATTCTGTTGTTCATCTGAGTTCTATCAGTTGACACACGTGCTGAATGGATTTTTATGTCTGTTCCATCCATCATTTTCTACGCTGGAGTCTGTTGCCTTTTGCTGTTCCGACCATCCTGTGAAGTCGGTTTTCAGGATTTTCCTATGCCCTGAAATATGCCTCCCCTTGTTCTGTTGACTGTATCAAAGGAAGCAGGTATCGCATAGTCTCCTTGGGGGCATCTTTTGTGGTTCTAAAAGATTACGCTCATTGCGTCATTTTATAGCCAGTCTTCTTTCAAAGCATTGGTCTGTGACAACGTTGCGAAACCAAGTCCATGGTCAGTTACACTCAGAATCATAGTCTGGTATGACAGGAGGAGAGTCAGTTACACTCAGAATCATAGCCTGGTATGACAGGAGGAGAGTCAGTTACACTCAGAATCATAGTCTGGTATGACAGGAGGAGAGAACGTTTAATGTCTTTGCTTTTTGCTGCTTCTTTCAGGAACGAAAAAAACAAAACAAAAACAAAACAAAAAAAAAGACGAAAAAATAATGAGAACGCGTATATAATACAACCAGACAAGACAGGCGCCTATCTTGTCTGGTTGTATTAAATACGCGTTCTCATTATTTTTTCGTCGGTTTTTGTTTGTTTGTTTGTTTGTTTGTTTTTTGTTGTTTTTTTTTTTTTTTGGGTGGTGGTGGTGGTGGTGGTCCTGTGTGCTTGAACGCGGGCAGTCACAATTGTTTTAGATTTCGTGTTACTTTCAGGATTCAAAAGCCTTTTCCACACTTGAGAATATTGGTTTCCATATGTTTATTCTAATCAATGCAGACTTTACTGCATTCTGTTCTGTGTATTGAACATTTCATAACAGCTGCCGAAGACATCTTGTGAGAGTTTAAGTAGGCCTACGTTTCACGAAGAAGAAGTATAGCTTAAAGGTTAATGTCTTAAAAACACAATACATACCATTTTCAAACAAGAAAGATTTCTACGGTTGGTGTATTGTGTTTACTACTGTTCGTCTTTATCCATTTCCCGTTCTGGGGATGTTGTTTTATATTGACCGAACAAAGTGAGTGTCAGTGTGTGTGTGTGTGTGTGTGTGTGTGTGTGTGTGGTGTGGTGTGTGTGTGTGTGTGTGTGTGTGTGTGTGTGTGTGTGTGTATACGTGTGTGTGTGTGCGTGTGTGTACATATATATATATATATATATATATATATGTGTCTCTCTGTGTGTGTGTGTGTGTGTGTGTGTGTGCGTGTGTGTGTGCGTGTGTGTGTGTGTGTGTGTGTGTATACGTGTGTGTGTGTGCGTGTGTGTACATATATATATATATATATATATATATATATATATGTGTGTCTCTGTGTGTGTATGTGTGTGTCTGTGTCTGTGTGTGTGTGTGTGTTTGTGTGTGTGTGTGTGTGCGTGCGTGTGTGTGTGTGTGTGTGTGTGTGTGTGTGTGTGTGTGTGTGTGTGTGTGTGTGTGTGTGTGTGTGTGTGTGTGCCTGTCTGTCTGTTTCTGTTCTGTCTCTGTCTCCGTCTCTCTGTCTCTAGCTCTCTCTGTGTCTCACTCTCTCTGTCTCTGTCTCTGTATATCTATCTACCTATCTATCTATCTATCTATCTATCTATCTATCTATCTGTCTGTCTGTCTGTCTGTCTGTCTATCTATCTAGTTATCTATCTACCTATCTAATTATTTATCTATCTATCTATCTATATCTATCTATCTATCTCTCTATCTATCTATTTGTCTATCTGTCTATCTATCTATCTAATTATCTATCTCTATATATCTATCTATCTATCTATTTATCTATGTATCTATGTATCTATGTATCTGTCTATCTATCTGTCTATCTATCTATCTATATATCTGTCTCTCTATCTATCTATCTATCTATCTATCTGTCTGTCTGTCTGTCTGTCTGTCTCTGTCTGTGTGACAAGAATATGTTGGTAAGATTTCTTTGCTAAATTTGGGTCAAGGATGTAGACCTTTTTCAGGAGTGGCAAACACATAAGTTTGGACACCATGGCGCCAAGGTGAAGGTCATGTTGACTAACATAACAGTGGCTTAAACCAACAATTTCTGAGGAAGGTGTGCGCACAGCTTTTTTCTCTAAAACTTTCCACAATATTTACGTTTTACAGTCATTATTGTAACAGCCTGTTACTGCCCTTGCTTCATTTCAAGTGTTGTTTTATCTGATGCTTACAAAGGTCACGTTAAGGTCATATGTGATATTAACTTTTGGTGAGTACAAAATATGGATAGTTTTGAAATGATTGTTGTGTAAAAAAAAAAAAAACTCTTCAGAATTGTTTGATGTTAAAAAGAGGATCGTAAGAATGGCTTGAATATCTCGTTATCGTCGTTGCTGGGTTTTATTCTTTCTTTTCTCCTCCAGCATGGCACAGTGTCTTATGAATGACATTTTGCAAAATATACCAGATATTGATGTCACGCACACCATTGTACGGGAGTGGTTGTTCTCTGCAGCGGTTGTCGTTTCTTTATCTCTTTCACCCCCTCACCCTATCCACCAGCTTCCTCTAGTTTCCTGCAAGAAGCTGGCACCAGGTGGCAGAAATGGAGATGGCAAAAAAGGGCTATTTTGAGTCTGCAGGTGTGTGCTGCCGTGGGCGTATTATAGAAGAACTGGCCAAGGTGTTTGTTTCCATGAAAAGCATTATTATTCGATGAAGTGTGTAAATAGGTTAATCAATTCATAGATCAACTGCGGGCCTCAGTAGCTCAGTTGGTTTGAGCGTCGGATTCATATGCTAATGGTTGTGGGTTCAAATCCTGGGGGTGCGCTACGTTAAAACTGGCCCTTCTCACTGTCCCGTCTTAACATCATTGTTGTTCTGGTGGTGTCAGTATAGGATTAGATAACATTAAAACTGGCCTTCTCACTGTCCCATCTTAACATCATTGTTGTTCTGGTGGTGTCAGTATAGGATTAGATAACATTAAAACTGGCCTTCTCACTGTGCCATCTTAACATCATTGTTGTTCTGGTGGTGTCAGTATAGGATTAGATAACATTAAAACTGGCCTTCTCACTGTCCCATTTAAACATCATTGTTGTTCTGGTGGTGTCAGTATAGGATTAGATAACATTAAAACTGGCCTTCTCACTGTCCCATCTAAACATCATTGTTGTTCTGGTGGTGTCAGTATAGGATTAGATAACATTAAAACTGGCCTTCTCACTGTCCCATTTAAACATCATTGTTGTTCTGGTGGTGTCAGTATAGGATTAGATAACATTAAAACTGGCCTTCTCACTGTCCCATCTAAACATCATTGTTGTTCTGGTGGTGTCAGTATAGGATTAGATAAGTCCCCCTTCCCCCACTTCCCTGGGATGGTTATCCACGTCAGCCATATCACCTGAGGTGGATGTCGACGTGAAAACTGAACCAAATCAATCAATCAATCGATCAAAGAGATCAATACACAGCAGATTTGTAAGAGCACTGTGTGGCAGGATCGTATAAGCCCTACATGTCGCTACAGCGTTTTGCTGTTTGTGTATGTATACCGGCATAATCAGTGGAATCAGTTCATTTGTTCGCTATGTGGGGTTACACGGTCTGTGGCGACCAATATGGCATTTTGTAGTCCCAGCAGTGGAAGGATAGGAAGGAATGGTTTATGTAATGTCTGTTCACAATAGTGTTTTGCACACACACACACACCACACACACACACACACACACACCACACACACACACACATATATATATATATATATATATATACTACACACGCACACACACACACACGCACGCACGCACACGCACACACACACACACACACGCATATATATATATGAAGGAGACTAAAAAAACAAGACAAGTCTACTTCAGACAGTAGAGTTAGTCAAGACTTTCATCAAAAGAAAAACATCACACTCGGACAATTCCATATGCGCTCCAAAGTACGCTTAACAATACGTGAGATGTTCAATCCCCGATAACAACTATATACAGATATTCTGTCCAGCTCCCGTTCCTGTCCTTCCATGTCCTATGCTGTTTTGTTCTTCTGGTCCTACTGCTGTGACCCGCAGTGACCTGATCAATTATTCACCCTCAACCCAGTAATACCCCACTGACTCACACCTCCACAATACCATCACCACATACAGTGAATCATACACGCTTTGTTCCACATACACGCCAAATTCACACAGTCACGCTAAGGCTTAATAATTACTTGTTCTCACACATGAACGCGCCGCACGTGCTCGCACATATACATGCGTGAGTACACACTCACGTACTCACACGGATGTATACGCACGCACACATACGCATACATGTGCGCGGGTACATAAACTCACGCGCACATGCATGCATACATACATACATATTTACAAATAGAATTGCACATGTTTGGAATAAATTACCAAACGAAATTAAAAGAGCACAAAACACAAACTCGTTTAAAAAACCAGCTTGACCATTGGAAACATAACATTGAACTTAAATACGAATATGATGAATGAATCATCAAAAAACTGGGCGTACGACAAACCTTGACTACGAGTGTAAGAAAAGAAAAAGAAAAATGATGGGACTTGAAATAGCCAAACGGCTAATGTGTTATGTCCCTATTACTAAGCTAAGCTAAGCTAAGCTATAACACAGACAGACAGACAGACTGACAGACTGACATACATACACACACATACATACATACATACATACATACATACATGCATACATACATACATACATGCATACATACATACATACATACATACATACATACATACATACATACATACATACATATATACATTCTGTGCCTTTCAAAATATATGGTTATAATTATTAAGATTTTGAAAGTGCTTCGAGCAGACTGTAAGACAGAGGAGCTATTGTTGTTGACGATGATGACGGATGATTGATGATGATGAGATGATGATGATGATGATGATGATGATGATGATGATGATGATGATGATGATGATGATGAGATGATGATGATGACGATGATGACGATGATGATGATGATGATGATGATGATGATGATGATGATGACGACGACGCGAGACGATGATGATGATGATATTTTGATAAGATGATGATGTATGATGATATCATGTGTTTACGACTCGCGAGACGACGATGATGTGATGATTTGCTGCTTTTTTTTTTTTTTAACAAGTTTATTTTATGATCATCAGTGTGTGTGCGCGTGCGTGCGTGCGTGCGTGTGTGTGTGTGTGTGTGTGTGTTTTGTGTGTGTGTTTGTGCGTGTGTGTATGTGTATGTGTAGTGCCTGTGTGTCCGTGTGTGTGCTGTGTGTGTGTGTGTGTGTGTGTGTGTTGTGTGTGTGATGTGTGTAGTGCGTGTGTGTGTGAGCAGACAGTCACAATGTCGTCAGTGAAGGTGGCGGTGAGGGTTCGACCTTCAACAATCGCGAGACGTCACGTGAGCCGAGTGTATCATCGCCTATGGGCAACAACACCATGGTCAGTAGACAGAAGTGTTGTGTATGTGTGTGTGTGTGTGTTGTGTGTGTGTATGTGTGTGTGTGTAGTGTGTGTGTGTGTGTGTTGTGTGTGTGTGTGTGTATGTGTGTGTGTGTGTGTGTGTGTTGTGTGTGTATGTGTGTGTGTGTGTATGTGTGTGGTGTTGGTGTGTGTGTAGTGGTGTGTGTGTGTGTATGTGTGTGTGTGTATGTGTTATGTGTGGTGTGTGTATGTGTGTGTGTGTGTATGTGTGTGTGTGTGTGTGTATGTGTGTGGGTGTGAGTGTGTGTGTGAGTGAGTGTGAGTGTGTATGTGAGTGTTTGTGTGTGTGTTTGTGTGTGTCTGTGTGTCTGTGTGTCTGTGAGTGCCTGTGTGTCTGTGTGTCTATGTGTCTATGTGTGTTTCTGTGTGTCTGTGTGTCTGTGTGTCTGTGTGTCTGTGCCCGTGTATGTATGTGTGTTTGTCCGTGTGTGTATCTCTGTATGAGTGTGTGTGTCTGTGTCTGTGTGTTTGTATGTGCGTGTATGTCTGTGTCTGTGTGTCTGTACGTGTCTGTGTGTCTGCGTGTGTGTGTGTGTGTGTAGACAGTCTCAGGGCGAATAATTACTTCTGTGAATTCATTACTACTGTAACTCTCACCTGTCTCACCTGTCGGCGTCACCGGGAACAGTGTTGGCCGCTGCACATGATGTCCTCACAAGTTGCCTCCAGCACTCTCGATCTTGGCTAAGTCTGACCACCTCCTGGAGTTTCTTGCCACTGATGTTTGTGATGTTTCTAGCAAGTGATGCAGGTGGCCGTCCTCTGTTTCTCTTTCCTTCCACTTTACCTTGGAGGACAGTGGACATCAAGTCTGTTCTCTCATTACGGATTGCGTGTCCAACATATTTCAGTTTCCTCCGTTGTATAAGTACTAGGAGCTTGCGTGTAGTACCCAACTCATTCAGTATGCTTTCATTTGAGCGCCTATCCGTCCATTTGACCCTCAGCAGTCTTCGGTAAAACCACAGCTCTGCTGCTTCCACTTCTACTACTGTAACTATGACTGAATAAACCAACTATTGCTGGCTTGATCAAACAACCCAGAGGAATGGCGTAACGGGGTTGTCATTACATGAACAGTGGGTTACATGATAGATAGATGATAGGACGAATAGAGATGGACAATACATCCTTCCTTTCATCTTCTTTGACCTTCCATATTGATATTCGATATAATCGTCTCCTCTTAAGTTGTTCGCAAGTTCCTATGATTCACTGAAGGTAAAAACAAAATATGACTGCTGGATCTTGAGGGTAAAAACAAAATATTAAAATATACCTTGTTTGTAAAAGATCCTTGGGGAGTATAAAACACAACGTTTCGAGCCCAGGCCCTTTGTCAAAGCCCAGGCCCTTTCCTAGGATTCATTTTGAATGAACTTACAGTCCTACTCCAACTGCTAGCAGAAATGGACAAAAGAAAAATGAGATCTAGTGGTCGTGCAACTCGGCTCTAAGCACCAACACAACCCAAATGGCGACAGGTTTACAAAAAAAAGTTGACGGCAAAAGAAATCCGAGCAGACCACCCATCTCCTATATTAAGTTAACAACACCAACAACATCAGCGGTTTGGGGGTCTACGGAGTATCACAGAAAAGTCAAGACTGAAATAAATGCAGGAGAGATTCTGTGACGTCTGCTGTTGTGCCAGCTTCCATTGAACTCGATAATGCTGACGTGTGACGAAATGAGATGGGTGGTTTACCACCACCATTACTACCACCACCACCATCACTATCAACACCACCATCACTATCACCACCACCATTACTATCACCACCATTATTACTATCAACACCACCATCACTATCGCCACCACCATCATATCACCACCACCATCACTATCAACACCACCATCACTATCACCACCACCATCACTATCACCACCACCATCACTACCACCACCACCATCACTACCACCATCACCATCACTATCAACACCACCATCACTATCACCACCACCATCACTATCACCACCACCATCACTATAACCACCACCATCACTATCACCACCACCATTACTATCACCACCACCATCATATCACCACCACCATTACTATCACCACCACCATCACTATCACCACCACCATCACTATCACCACCACCATCACTATCACCACCACCATCACTATCACCACCACCATTACTATCACCACCACCATCACTATCACCACCACCATCACTATCACCACCACCATCACTATAACCACCACCATCACTATCACCACCACCATCACTATAACCACCACCATCACTATCACCACCACCATCACTATCACCACCACCATCACTATCACCACCACCATCACTATCAACATAACCATCATTATCACCACCACCATCACTATCAACACCATCATCACTACCACCACCACCATCACTATCATCACTATCATCACTATCACCATCACTATCATCACTATCACCACCACCATCACTATCACCACCACCATCACTACCACCACCACCATCACTATCAACACCACCATCACTATCACCACCACCATCACTATCACCACCACCATCACTATCACCACCACCATCACTATCACCACCACCATCACTATCATCACCACCATCACTATCACCACCACCATCACTATCATCACCACCATCACTATCACCACCACCATCACTATCACCACCACCATCACTATCACCACCACCATTACTATAACCACCACCATTACTACCACCACCACCATCACTACCACCACCACCATCACTATCACCACCACCATTACTATCACCACCACCATCACTACCAACACCACCATCACTATCACCACCACCATCACTATCAACAACACCATCACTATCACCACCACCATCACTACCAACACCACCATCACTATCACCACCACCATCACTATAACCAACACATCACAATCAACACCACCATCACTATCAACACCACCATCACTATCAACACCACCATCACTATCACCACCACCATCACTATTACCACCACCATCACTACCACCACCACCATCACTACCACACCACCATCACTATCACCACCACTCACTATCACCACCACCATCACTATAACCACCACCATTACTGCTGCTACCGGCATATCCAAGTTTGGTTTATGATCCATCAGGAATATGGTGTCTGGCACCGGAGACTGTCATCAGAGCATCAATTAGCACTTTTGCCGGCGTCTCCATCTTCCGGTACACTGTTTCCTGTTCTGATCAGCATCTGCTGTGTGACAAATAAAAGGTGCTAGAATTACCAGAAGGAGAGCGGGCCCCAGTAGCTCAGTTGGTTTGAGCGTCGGATTCTCATGCTAATGGTTGTGGGTTCGAATCCCGGGGTGCGCTACATTAAAACTGGCCTTGTCACTGTCCCATCTTAACATCATCGTTGTTCTGGTGGTGTCAGTGTAGGATCGGATAAGTCCCCCTTCGCTTATTTCCCTGGGATTTACCTGGGGTGGGTGTCGACGTAAAAACTGAACCAATCAATCAATCAATCAGAAGGAGAACATGACTATGAAGATCCTGTAGAGACATAGCAGAGGATAATTATCGGCATTTATCCTTGGTTAGCTTACTCGTGATCTTCATACTTTACTTCATCCTTCCGTTTGTATTGGGATGGTGTTGGATGTGGGTAGATGAAGCTGCAGTTCCACAGCAAGATGGGAAGACTGACGCAGAGTTATGAAGGTGTGAAATTCTGTCAACCACTCTATCTATCCAACGTCTGAAGCCCAAAAGTCTGGTTTGTAAGCTGGCTGGTTGACAGGGAGGAATCCTTTATTTAATGTCTGTTCACAATAGTGATTTTTACACACAGACACACACATGCACACGCACACACACACATACACACACTCATACATACACACACACGCGCGCGCGCGCGCGCATACACACACACACACACATACACACACACACACACACTCACACACACTCACACACACACACACACACACACATACACACACACACACACACACACACAATACACACACACATACACACACACACACACACACACACACACACACACACACACACACACACACACACACACACACACACACACAAAAAAGAAAAGATAAAAAGAAAAGGAAACGGAGAAAAAAAGAAGGGGGGATGGGGAGGGGTAACTTGACAGCATTTTGGTCAGGTGGCCAATCCTCCTCATCTGCTGTAGTGTGGTGTAGTGGTTGACAGGCGTTGTTCCAGCATCTCTCTTACACCAGCTGGCTGCTTCCTTTGACAGAGCCGTGGATTCAAGATCTGATATGTCGTGTTGACCACAGCCTGCAACGTTAAAAACTGACATGTTTGCTGCCCATCTTGATTAGTGTTTCTATCATTCTGGTGGTGTTAGTTTAGTTCTGCGAGCTGCTTGCTTCTTTTGATACAGCTGTGGACTCTGGATCCGATATCTTGAGTTCAGTCCCGGCCTGCAACGTTAAAGACTGACCTGTTTGCTGCCTATCTTAATGTTTCCAACATGCTGGTGGTGTCAGCTTACTGTTTCATAGGTCCACTGGTCTGTTTGCTGCCTATCTTAATGTTTCCAACATGCTGGTGGTGTCAGCTTACTGTTTCATAGGTCCACTGGTCTGTTTGCTGCCTATCTTAATGTTTCCAACATGCTGGTGGTGTCAGCTTACTGTTTCATAGGTCCACTGGTCTGTTTGCTGCCTGTCTTAATGTTTCCAACATGCTGGTGGTGTCACCTTACTGTTTCATAGGTCCACTGGTCTGTTTGCTGCCTATCTTAATGTTTCCAACATGCTGGTGGTGTCAGCTTACTGTTTCATAGGTCCACTGGCCTGTTTGCTGCCTGTCTTAATGTTTCCAACATTCTGGTGGTGCCAGCTTTGGGTTTCATACATCTCTCTCTTTTTTCCTCCTCAGTTCCAGACCTTGCCAGCGCACAGGGTTTTGCACGGGCTCCGGAAGTCTGCCAGATAATTCGTGATAGATTTGATTTTTGGGGAGCGCATATGGAATCGTCCAAGTGTGATGAATCCCTCATGAACAAAGTCCAAAGTCCAGTTTAGTGTTTTACTGGTCTCTTCTCCACCCCTCCCTTATTTCAAGGCTTTGCCAGTGTATAAGGGTTTGCACTGATTTAGGGAGTCTGCTAGATAATTGCTGGCAGATTTGGGTGAAGCACATATGGAATTGTCCAAGTGCGATGCAACCCTCTTGAACAAATTCCGAACTCCATTCGTCTCAAAGATGTCTTCGTTTCTATTCATAATTCTTTTAGTCCTGCCCTCTACTGCTCGGAGACGTCTCATCTAAAAAGCGGCGATGTTTGGTTTCTTTGACAGAGCCGTGGATTCAGTATCGTCCAATTCCACTAAAGCCTGCAACGTTAAACACTGACATGTTTGCTGCCCATCTTAATTAGTGTTTCCATCATTCTGGTGGTGTCAGTTTAGTTCTGCGTGCTGCTTGCTTCTTTTGATACAGCTGTGGACTCTGGATCCGATATCTTGTTTAAGGTTGCTGGACCATAGAAACTCTTGCCTCACGTCTCACGCCTCATGCCTCACGTCTCACGCCTCATGCTTCACGTCTCATGCCTCATGCTTCACGCCTCATATTTCATGCACTGGGCTACAAGAGCTCACGCCTCACTGCTCACGTGTCTGTTTCGTGTTGACGGTGCCAGAATACAGTGCTGTTTGCTCAATTGATCGGAAACAATATTCGTGGTTTGTTTCTTCTTCTGAAGAAGGATTCTTGCGACGAAGAAGACCTCCTGATATTGCTCTTGCTCAGGAGGAGGAAGCGAAAGAGACAAAGCATATGGTGCTGAGAACATTTCTTCTTTTCAGAATCGCGAGGAGAATTCCACCGTACATTCCATCATCTCCTTAACTTTGGATTCGTTCAGAATCTTCACCAAGTCTTCACAAACTTGTGGGGTTTTTTTGTTTTGTTTTTGTTTTATCTTTGTCTTTGTAGTCAGGCACACGTGGATTCCAGAGGAGGGGCCTTGCCTGGACCGACTCGGTCAATTTTTATTTGTAGTCATCCATCCTGCATGTGGGGAGAATTGAAATGGCCAATGGTAGCCAGGAACTTCAACTTCACGCATCGAAAA
>JAPXFY010000015.1:80875808-80878308 GCA_030674185.1 Monoplex corrugatus
CTGGTCCTACCACCTGTTTCCTGATCCTACCACCTGTTTCCTGGTCCTACCTCCTGTTTCTTGGTCCTACCTCTGTTTCCTGGTTCTATCTCATCCTGTTTCCAGGTCCTACCTCCTTTTTCCTGGTCCTACCTCCTGTTTCTTTGTTAAGTTATGGACGACAGACAGAAAGCAATGGACAGTTATGGAATGCATGTTGGTTTGTCTGTCCCCAGCTATGTGAGGACCTGTTCCAAAGGATTCAGAGCATGAACAGTGATGAGCTGCAGTTTTCTGTGGAGGTGAGTCATCGTGATGTGGTGTTGTTGTGCTGTCTTGTTTATGTTCTTTGATATTGACCAACAAATGCCTGTCAATGTTCTTTGGTTTTGACCAACAAATGCCTGTCAATGTTCTTTGATACTGACCAACAAATGCCTGTCAATGTTCTTTGATATTGACCAACAAATGCCTGTCAATTAACATCAGAAAGAGAAACTGTGCCAGATTTTGTGGCCATTAACATGGTGTAGAAAAAGGGGAAAAAAGCTGAGCAAAGGTAACATCCATGGGTGCAATGATCCTAAAAAGAAAAACAGAAAGAAAACATCAGGAACAGAGTTCTTCAGAGTTATATTCTACCAATACTGTTGTACGGATGTGAAGCGTGAACCAGTCAACACGCGAAGTCAGAACAAGATCGAGGCAGTTGAAATGTGGTTTCTAAGAAGAATGATAAGAGTTCCATGGACATCAAAGAAAACAAACGAGACAGTCTTAAAAGATGCAAACAGAAATATACATAAAATTTTATGTACAATTTTTGAGTGGTTCATAACGAACCCGTCTGCCGTATCATACGCTTATGTGGGTGCGGACGTTAAACTCCAAACAAACAAACAATGATGCAAACATCAAAAGAACATTAGTGAAGATTAGGAAAAGACAAGCAATAGTTAAAGGACATTTTGTGAGGCAAGAGAAAATTGAGCACCAGGTCACAATAGAACAGCTTGGGGGGGGGGGGGGGGGGGACAAAGAGCACAAGGTTGACCCAGGGAGAGAATAATTGACAGATCTGCAGAGTGGATGAGGACAAAGATGGTAGAAGATATACTTGCAGCGACAAAAGATAGGAGGGCCATGATCTCCAACGCCATGTCGCAGGGCACATGATGATGATGACAATGGTTTTGACAGGCGATGTAGCCAAGTGGGTAAGACTTCAGACTTCCAGTCAAAAAGTCTGGGCTTCGATCCTGCCTGGGTATCTCACGCCTGATTGGTAAAGGATAGAAATCATTTCCGATCTCCCTGGTCAACATGTGTGCAGATCTTGATAGAGCGTAAACCCCAACATCAAATATGCACGTTAAAGATCCTATGCCATGTCATTGCCTGGTGGCTCACTGAAACGTGAAAACACTCAGCATACATGACCACCGAAGACGGAGAATGCAGACTGTGCAGCAACATACTGTTTACATAGTGTGGACAAAACAACATGTGTACGTACACAAAGACGACAATATAAACAAAAATGTTTATTTTATTTCTATTTTTTAATTTCATTTTGCTTCGTAAACCGGTCAGGAACTCTGTCGCATCTGGGTGGATTGGAAGTGGCTTGCCTAATTGACTGGTTTGAAAGGCAAGACTTCAGCATCTGCGCTAAGATGGCATCATATGATCTTTTGTTTTGGTTTGTTTTTGTGTTTGTTTTTTACATCGCACCAAGGCCTGGCATTTGTGTTATTGTCTGTGGAATCATTCCTGTTGTGTCACACTGTCTGCAGAAATCTGCCATGAAACTTGAGCTGTGTGGCATTTGCCATCATCATGCTGCTTTGTTTAATTAATCATCCAGGCTGGTGTTTGTTGTTTTCTTTTGTTGCTTTTGTGTATTTAAGGGAGATCGTTTCATATCGACAGAAGAAAGTTGTACGTGTGCGTCTGAGTTTCTTTCTCTCTTCTCTCCTCTCTCCTCTCTCTCTCTCCTCTCTCTCCTCTCTCTCTCTCTCTCTCTCTCTCTCTCTCTCTCTCTCCTCTCTCTCTCTCTCTCTCTCTCTTCTGTCTCTCTCTCTCTCTATCTCTCTATCTCTCTCTCTCTCTCTTCTCTCTCTCTCTATCTCTCTCTCTCTCTGTCTCTCACTCTCTCCTCTCTCTCTCTCTTCTCTCTCTCTCCTCTCTCTCTTTTCTCTCTGTCTCTGTCTCTGTCTCTGTCTCCGTCTCTGTCTCTCTGTCTTCTCTGTCCTCTCTCTCTGTCTCTCTGTCTCTCTCTCTGTCTCTGTCTCTGTCTCTCTGTCTCTCTGTCTGTCTCTCCTCTCTGTCCTCGCTCTCTCTGTCTGTCTCTCTGTCTTCTCTCTGTCTCTTTTCTCTCTCTCCCTGTATGTCTCTGTCTCTCTGTCTATCTGTCTATCTGTCTCTCTGTCTCTCTGTCTGTCCCTGTCTCTCTGTCTCTGTCTGCCTCTCTCTCCCTCTTTCTCTCTCTCTCTCTCTCTGTGATAAAAATGTGTTAGCA
>JAPXFY010000015.1:80885808-80888308 GCA_030674185.1 Monoplex corrugatus
TGTGTGTGTGTGTGTGTGTGTGTATGTGGTAGTGGTGGAAGTGATGGTGTGATAGGTGGAACTGTTAACAAGCTGAAAGATGGGAATAAATTAAACGACATATATAAATACAATATTTTATATAGCGCAAAATCTTGATAAAATCAAATCTAAGCGCTAAAACAGACACACGCACGCACGCACACCACGCACGCACGCACGCACGCACGCCACACACACACACACAGCACACCACACCACACACGCACACGCACACGGCTAAAATGGGGAGAAAGAATAAAAGCAATGGAAAACCATAGAGAGCACACTATATACAATTATATATTACAATGTGATTCTCCCTCCGAGTGGAGACAGGCTGCAGAAAGGGGATTGAGTGAGGTCAGGATTATGCAGAGGAGAAAAGGTGAGTTTTGAGAGCGGACTTGAAGGAGACAAAAGTAGGTTGCTGACGGACTGAGAGAGGAAGTTTGTTCCAGGAAAGTGGACCTGAAACAGAGAAGGCTCGTGGACCACAGGTATTGAGCTTAGTGCGTGGAAAGCGAAAAGTCAGAGGATCGGAGGCAGAGCGGAGGGTACGTGAGGGAACATAGATCTCAAGTAGGCTTGACAGGTAATCGGGGGCTGCGTTATTGAGGCTTTTGTAGCACATGGTGTCTATTTGTACTGTATGCGCTTTGATACAGGGAGCCAGTGAAGTTGTGCCAGGAAGGAGATATGTGGTCAGCTTTTTTCTTTTTTAGTACAAGGCGTGCAGCATTGTTTTGAATGCGCTGCAGGATGTGAATGGTGGAGGCAGGAAGACCAGACAGGATGAATTGCAATAGTCAATGCGAGACATTATGAAGGAGAGAACGAGTTTTGCAGTTGTTTCGACAGAGAGATACAACCTGATCAGGCTTATACGATGGAAATGATAGTAGCAAGATCTGGCAGTTTGAGAAACAAAGTTGTTCATGGAGAGGTAGAGTCAATGCAGACACCAAGGTTTTTAGCTGAATCAGAAATTGGGACTGATGTGTTACATAATGGGAGAGAAAGAGGAGGCAGCTGAGAAAGTTTCTGACGGGTGCCAATGAGGATAGCTTCTGTCTTGTCATCATTAAGCTGAAGTTTGTTGAACGTCATCCAGTTCTTAATGTCCGAGTAACACTCAGTGGTGCGAGTCAAGAGGCGCTGTATATTGTCTGGTGTGTCACTGTCTAGAAGTTGAGTGTCATCAGCATAGAAGTGGTGTTTTATAGAGTGGGAGTTGATAATGGTGGACAGGGGGGAGGTGTAAAGAGTGAAAAGAACAGGGCCAAGGACAGATCCTTGTGGAACACCACAGGTCAGGTATGCAGGTTGAGAGTAATGAGAACAGTTTGTTTTCTGTTTGATAGATATGAAGTGAACCAGGAGAGAGCAATGTCAGAGATGCCAAAAGTATGATGAAGTCTAGAAAGGAGAATACCATGGTCAATGGTATCGAAGGCTGCAGACAGATCAAGGAGTGTGAGGAGAGAGACTTTGCCAGTATCAGTTGCAAAGCCCTAAGTCTGGCACTTAGCCAGGGTCAGGCATTATTGATTTCACCATAAACCTCTCTCCCTTCTTCCTTTTCTCTGTCTGCCTCTCTCTGTCTGCCTCTCTCTGTCTGCCTCTGTCTGCCTCTCTCTGTCTGCCTGTCTGTCTGCCTGTCTGCCTCTGTCTGTCTGCTGTCTGTCTCTCTCTGTCTGCTCTCTCTGTCTGCCTGTCTGTCTGCCTGTCTGCCTCTGTCTGTCTGCCTGTCTGCTCTCTCTGTCTGCCTCTGTCTGTCTGCCTGTCTGCCTCTCTCTGTCTGCCTGTCTGCCTCTCTCTGTCTGCCTCTGTCTGTCTGCCTGTCTGCCTCTCTCTGTCTGCCTGTCTGCTCTCTCTGTCTGTCTGCCTGTCTGCCTCTCTCTGTCTGCCTCTGTCTGTCTGCCTGTCTGCCTCTCTCTGTCTGCCTGTCTGCCTCTCTCTGTCTGCCTCTCTCTGTCTGCCTGTCTGCCTCTCTCTGTCTGCCTCTCTCTGTCTGCCTGTCTGTCTGCCTGTCTGCCTCTGTCTGTCTGCCTCTCTCTGTCTGCCTGTCTGCCTCTCTCTGTCTGCCTGTCTGCCTCTCCTGTCTGCCTGCCTCTGTCTCCTGTCTGCCTGTCTGCCTCTCTCTGTCTGCCTCTTCTGTCTGCCTCTCTCTCTGCTTTCTGTCTGCCTTCTGTCTGCCTGTCTGCCTCTCTCTGTCTGCCTTCTGTCTGCCTGTCTGTCTGCCTGTCTGCCTCTTCTGTCTGCCTCTGTCTGTCTCTGTCTGCTGCCTGTCTGCCTCTCTCTGTCTGCCTCTCTCTGTCTGCCTCTCTCTGTCTGCCGTCTGCTCTGTCTGCCTCTGCCTCTTCTGTCTGCCTGTCTGCCTCTGTCTGCCTGTCTGCCTCTCTCTGTCTGCCTGTCTGCCTCTCTCTGTCTGCCTCTCTCTGTCTGCCTCTCTCTGTCTGCCTGTCTGTCTGCTTCTGCC
>JAPXFY010000015.1:80898308-80903308 GCA_030674185.1 Monoplex corrugatus
AGGTGTTCTAAATTCATGCTTCACACGGGACCTTGATTTAACGTCTCATCCAACAGACTACCACCCAGACCACCACTCAAGGTGTAGTGGAGTCGTATTCGCAAGATTTGAACTAATTTTCACCAAACTTTGTGATTTAACTTAGACTCAGCATACAGTGGCGAATACGAGTTTGAATAGACAGGAATCAGCATACATGGCGAAATACGAGTTTGATGGCAGGACTCAGCTACAGTGGCGAATACGAGTTTGAATGGACAGGACTCAGCATACAGAGGCAAATACGAGTATTGAATGGACAGGTCTCGCGTGCAGTGGCGAATACGAGTTTGAATGGACAGGTCCTGTCCATTAAAGTCGTATTCGCTCCTGCATGCTGAGTCTGAATTTAAATCACAAAGTTTGGTGAAAATCAGTTCAAATCTTGCTAATACGACCAGTTCTTTTCATATTGCTTATAGCCCAGCCGACTACAAGAGCCATATCAGCGCTAACACCACGTCAAAAACGATAACAGGTTATAGATAATAGACAACAGTTTAAAACCATGCTCATTGTTTGCTAATACGACTTATCACATTTTGGAACAGTGATTAAAAACAACGAATAAACTAAACAAAAACAAAACATACCTATGTTCAAAGGCCTTTCACTCATTCCACACAGAAACTAAACTCTTACCAAACATTCATCATCTTCAGTCAAGTTCCTGGCCCAACTTCTTTGAGATGGCAATGTATGTCGGTTATTTCATTGAGCTGGCTGTTGGGGTAAAACTGGATTTAAATGAAAAAAGGACAGGCTTATATGTTGGGATGAACGATAATAAATAACTAATTCAAATAAATAAAATAGATAAATAAATAAATAAGATAAGAAGAACAATGAATGAATGAATGAATGAATGAAGATGGATGAATGAATGAATGTGAATGAAGAATGAATGAAAAAAAACGAAAGAAAGAAAACAAAAAGAAAAAAAAGGGAAGAAAAAAGAAAGAAAGAAAGAAAGAAGGAAACGAAAAAGATCAATAAAACAAATAAACGTTTTTTTCTCGTTTTGAGTTTCAACAACAAGTATTTATATATCAAGGCCACAGTGGCATTACAGACACATAAAAATTTCAGTCGTGATCATGCCAGACTCAGCTGAAATGGGATTGTATTTCAAGGCCACAGACAATCACAAGAAAACGTCAAAACGCAGGGAAAGAAGAACGCTGTGTGTGTTAACTGTCTAGTTTGTCTTGACGTCAGCAGCTTGGAAGTGGCCATCACGGCGTCTGTGTGACTTGTGGATGTGTCCATGGCAGGCATCCCCCTTGCACTGCTGTCCGCCTTCATCGATCCACCGGACACCTGCTAGTGCTGGAAATAATGTCCCTGGTTTCTTTAGTCCCTGCTTTGTTCGGTCCTTTCAGAACCTAGTTGGTACAGTCTCAGTATCTGTAGTCTTAACTGTACAAAGTCCTTTCATTCCTAGTTGATGTAGTCCTCAGTAACTAAAGTCTTAAGTGTGTATAATCTTTGTTTTGTTCTATCATTACCTAGTTGATATGGACCTCAGTACCTGTAGTCTTAAGTGTACATGGTCTATGGTCTTTAGTGTACATATTCTTTGTTCGGTCCTTTCATTCCCTAGTTGATATAGTCCTCAGTAACTAAAGTCTTAAGTGTGTATAATCTTTGTTTTGTTCTATCATTACCTAGTTGATATAGACCTCAGTACCTGTAGTCTTAAGTGTACATGGTTGGTCTATGGTCTTTAGTGTACATATTCTTTGTTCGGTCCTGTCATTCCCTAGTTGATATAGTCCACAGTATCTATAGTCTTAAGTGTACATACCCCTTGTTTGGTCTTTCATTCCCTAGTTGATATAGTCCACAGTACCTATAGTCTTAAGTGTACATGGTCTATGGTCTTTAGTGTACATATTCTTTGTTCGGTCCTTTCATTCCCTAGTTGATATAGTCCTCAGTATCTATAGTCTTAAGTGTACATGATCTTTGTTTGGTCCTTTCAGTCTCTAGTTGATATAGTCCACAGTATCTATAGTCTTAAATGTACACAGTCTACGGTCTTAAGTGTACATAGTCTTTGTTTGGTCTTCTTAGTCCCTAGATGATAAATAGTCCGCAGTATCTATAGTCTTAAGTGTACATAGTCTTTGTTTGGTCTTCTTAGTCCCTAGATGATAAATATTCCGCAGTATCTATAGTCTTAAGTGTACACAGAATACGGTTTTAAGTGTACATAGTCTACAGTCTTAAGTCTACATAGTCTACAGTCTTAAGTCTACATAGTCTACAGTCTTAAGTCTACATAGTCTACTGTCTTAAGTGTACATAGTCTACAGTTCTTAAGTGTACAAGTCTACAGTCTTAAGTGTACATAGTCTACAGTCTTAAGTGTACATAATCTACAGTCTTAAGTGTTCATAGTCTACAGTCTTAAGTTACATAGTCTACAGTCTTAAGTGTACATAGTCTACAGTCTTAAGTGTACATAGTCTACAGTCTTAAGTGTACATAATCTACAGTCTTAAGTGTTTCATAGTCTACAGTCTTAAGTGTACATAGTCTACAGTCTTAAGTGTACATAATCTACAGTCTTAAGTGTACATAGTCTACAGTCTTAAGTGTACATAGTCTACAGTCTTAAGTGTACATAGTCTACATCTTAAGTGTACATAGTCTACAGTCTTAAGTGTACATAGTCTACAGTCTTAAGTCTACATAGTCTACAGTCTTAAGTCTACATAGTCTACAGTCTTAAGTCTACATAGTCTACAGTCTTAAGTCTACATAGTCTACAGTCTTAAGTGTACATAGTCTACAGTCTTAAGTGTACATAGTCTACAGTCTTAAGTGTACATAGTCTACAGTCTTAAGTGTACATAATCTACAGTCTTAAGTGTACATAGTCTACAGTCTTAAGTGTACATAGTCTACAGTCTTAAGTGTACATAGTCTACAGTCTTAAGTGTACATAGTCTACAGTCTTAAGTGTACATAGTCTACAGTCTTAAGTGTACATAGTCTACAGTCTTAAGTGTACATAATCTACAGTCTTAAGTGTACATAGTCTACAGTCTTAAGTGTACATAGTCTACAGTCTTAAGTGTACATAATCTACAGTCTTAAGTGTACATAGTCTACAGTCTTAAGTGTACATAGTCTTTGTTCTTACACATAGACAGATTAGTGTTTTCTTGGTTGGGGATTTGTTCAAGATGGATTCATCGCACTCGGGCATTTCCATAAGTGTTCCAGCCAAATCTGCTGACAATGACCTGGCAAACATCTTGATCACATGCAAAACACTATGCACTGACAAGTGTCGAAATGGGGAAGGAAATCAGAACTTAGGAAACACTTGGAATTCTTCATCATCATCATCATCATCATCATCATCATCATCATCATCATTATCATTATCATCATCATCATCATCATCATGTGCCCTGCCGCATGCCGTTCGGCGATCATGGCGCTCCATACGTATCTATCCCTTGTTGCCACAAGCACATCATCAACCTTCTCTGTCCTCAGCCACCCTGCAAATCCATCCAATATTTTCTCCCCGGGTCTACCTGGTGCTCTCTTTCCCTCCAGCTTTCCAGTTGTGACCAGGTGCCCAGGTGCTCTAATTCTCCTTTTCCTCATAAAATGGCCTATAAATGTTGCCTGTCTTTTCCTTATCCATGATTTTCTTGTGTCTGCCTCCATCAAGACTGTTTTGTTCGTTTTCTTTGCTGTCTTAGAAACCACATTTCGGCTTCCTCAATCTTGTTCTGGCTTTGCGTGCTAACTGCCCACGCCTCACAAACGTATAACATTATCGGTTCTATATAACATTCAAGAACTCTCTTCCTGATGTTAATTGACAGACATTTGACATTATCAAAATGACTGGGGCGTTAAGGTGGGCAGCCAACAAGGTGCTTTCATGTTGCAGGGGATAGGGGGCGGGGAACTTAACTTGAGACAAGATATATTGATTCCACAGAACTTCTGATTTTGTGTTTCCCTTCCCAGTCCTCAGCATGAGACACCTGCTGTGCTGTTCGCTGCCCATCTTAACCCTTTGACTCCCGCATCCTATCTACCAACTGCAAAAACTTAACCCTTGACTCCCTCCCTTATCCACCAGCTTCCTGCAGAAAGCTGGTGGATAGGGTGACGGAGTCAAAGGGTTAAGGTTTTGCTTTGCTAGCATGGTTGACAGTGCCTCAGGATGCAGGTGGACAGGGTGCGGGAGTCAAAGGATCAACAGCTCAATCATTATGGTGGTGTCAGCTTAGTGTGTCACAGGTCCTGCTCTATGTGTGTCCGTGTTGAAGGTTACTGCCCTTGGTCTGTTTAGATCTCCATAGTTCATCAGTCCTTTGTTCCTACTCCACGATACAACAGACAAGTTTCACTGGGTTGTTGTTGTTCTTGTTGTTGTTATAGTTGGTGGTGTTGTTGTTCTTGTTCTTCTTGTTTTTGTTCTTGTTCTTCTTGTTCTTCTTGTACTTCTTGTTCTTGTTCTTGTTCTTCTTGTTTTTGTTCTTGTTCTTCTTGTTCTTCTTGTACTTCTTGTTCTTGTTCTTGTTCTTCTTGTTTTTGTTCTTGTTCTTCTTGTACTTCTTGTTCTTGTTCTTGTTCTTCTTGTTCTTGTTCTTCTTGTAATTCTTGTTCTTGTTCTTGTTCTTCTTGTTCTTGTTCTTCTTCTTGTTCTTGTTCTTCTTCTTCTTTTTCTTCTTCTTCTTCTTCTGGTTTTTGTTCTTGTTGTTCTTGTTTTTGTTCTTGTTCTTGTCCTTGTTCTTGTTTTTGTCCTTATTGTCGTTGTCGTTGCTGTCATTGTTTTTGTTATTGTTGTTGTCGTTGTTGTTGTTGTTGTTGTCCTTGTTGTTGTTGTCATCGTCGTTATCGTTGTTGTTGTTTTTGTTTTTGTTGTTGTTGTCGTCGTCGTTGCCGTTGTCGTTGTTGTTCCTGTTCTTGTTCTTGTTCTTGTC
>JAPXFY010000015.1:80913308-80920808 GCA_030674185.1 Monoplex corrugatus
CTTTCATTATATGTGTAAACGTAGAAGTTATTATCTAGAAATCTTTCATTATATTTTGTAACGGTAGAAGTTATTATCTAGAAATCTTTCATTATATTTTGTACGTAGAAGTTATTATCTAAAATCTTTCATTATATTTGTAACGTAGAAGTTATTATCTAGAAATCTTTCATATATTTGTAACGGTAGAAGTTATTATCTAGAAATCTTTCATTATATTGTGTAACAGTAGAAGTTATTACTAGAAATCTTTCATTATATTTGTAACGTAGAAGTTATTATCTAGAAATCTTTCATTATATTTTGTAACGTAGAAGTTATTATCTAGAAATCTTTCATTATATTTGTAACGGTAGAAGTTATTATCTAGAAATCTTTCATTATATTTGTAACGTAGAAGTTATTATCTAGAAATCTTTCATTATATTGTGTAACAGGTAGAAGTTATTATCTAGAAATCTTTCATTATATTGTGTAACAGTAGAAGTTATTATCTAGAAATCTTTCATTATATTTGTGTAACAGTAGAAGTTATTATCTAGAAATCTTTCATTATATTGTGTAACGTATGAAGTTATTATCTAGAAATCTTTCATTATTTGTGTAACAGTAGAAGTTATTATCTAGAAATCTTTCATTATATTTGTAACAGTAGAAGTTATTATCTAGAAATCTTTCATTATATTTTGTAACGTAGAAGTTATTATCTAGAAATCTTTCATTATATTGTGTAACGTAGAAGTTATTATCTAGAAATCTTTCATTATATTGTGTAACGTAGAAGTTATTATCTAGAAATTTTCATTATATTTTGTAAACGTAGAAGTTATTATCTAGAAATCTTTCATTATATTTGTGTAACGGTAGAAGTTATTATCTAGAAATCTTTCATTATATTTTGTAACGGTAGAAGTTATTATCTAGAAATCTTTCATTATGTAACTAAAAATATGTTACTATATTTTACACCGGTAGAAGTTACTAGCTGAAAATCTGTCACTTTATTTTTCAACTGTAGAAATTAGTAGCTAAACATGTTTCACTCATTTTGCAAATGTAGAAATTATTAGCTAAAAATGTTTCACTATGTTTTTTAGCTGTAGAAATTATTAGCTAAAATGTTTCACTATGTTTTTTCACTGTAGAAATTATTAGCCAAAAATGTTTCACTATGTTTTGCGACGGTAGAAGTTATAAGCTACAAACCTTTCACTTTATTTTGCAACTGTAGAAATTATTAGCTAAAAATGTTTCACTATGTTTTGCAACTGTAGAAATTATTAGCTAAAATGTTTCACTTTATTTTGCAACTGTAGAAATTATTAGCTAAACACGTTTTACTTATTTTGCAACGGTAGAAGTTATTGGCTAAACATGTTTCACTATGTTTTACAACTGTAGAAATTATTTGCCAAAAATCTTTCATTTTATTTTGCAGCGGTAGAAGTTATAAGCTAAAGACCTTTCACTATATTAGCAATGGTAGAAGTTATTAGCTAAAAATCTTTATGTAACTAAACATCTTTCACTATATTTTGCAAAGGCAGAAGTTACTAGTTAAAAATCTCATTCTATCCACCAGCTTCCTTTGAGGGAGTCAAAGGGTTAAGTTTTTTGCTTTGCTAGCATGGTTCACAATGCAGAAAGCTGGTTGATTGGGTGAGGGAGTCAAAGAGTTAAACAAGGAAACAGGTAAACAGAGTAACCAACAAACTGTTGACTTGACTTTCAGGACAGTGGCAGCGACCAACATGAACGAGACCAGCAGTCGTTCTCACGCTGTCTTCACCATCATCTTCACACAGAAACGTCATGACCCCGGCACCAACAGCATGGGCGAAAAGGTGAGTGGAATCGAATTGAATCGAGTCGTGTTGTTTATAATTACAATAATAATAATTACAAAATTTATATAGCGCAAAATCTTGATAAAATCAAATCTAAGCGCTGAAACACACACACACGCACGCACGCACACACACGCACGCACGTACGCACACACACACACACACACACACACACACACACACACACACACACACACACACGGCTATAAATGGGGAGAAAGAATAAAAACAATGGAAAACCATAGAGAGCATATTATATACAATTATATATTGCAATGTGATTCCCCTCCGAGTGGAGACAGGCTGCAGAGGGGGTTGAGTGAGGTCAGGATTTTATGCAGAGGAGAAAAGGTGAGTTTTGACAGCGGACTTGAAGGAGACGAAAGTAGGTTGCTGACGGACTGAGAGAGGAAGTTTGTTCCAGGAGAGCGGACCAGAAACAGAGAAGGCTCGTGGACCATAGGTATTGAGCTTAGTGCGTGGAAAGCGAAAAGTCAGAGGATCGGAGGCAGAGCGGAGAGTACGTGAGGGAACATAGATCTCAAGTAGACTTGACAGGTAATCGGGGGCTGCGTTATGAGCTTTGTAGCACATAGTGTCTAGTTTGTACTGTATGCGCTTTGATACAGGGAGCCATTGAAGTTGTGCCAGGAGAGGAGATATGTGGTCAGCTGTTTTCTTTTTGAGTACAAGGCGTGCAGCATTGTTTTGAATGCGCTGTAGGATGTGAGTGGTGGAGGCAGGAAGACCAGACAGGAGTGAATTGCAATAGTCAATGCGAGACATTATGAAGGACAGAACGAGTTTTGCAGTTGTTTCCACAGAGAGATACTTCCTGATCAGGCTTATACGGTGGAGGTGATAGTAGCAAGATCTGGCAGTTTGAGAAACAAAGTTGTTCATGGAGAGGGTAGAGTCAATGCAGACACCAAGGTTTTTAGCTGAATCAGAAATTGGGACTGATGTGTTACATAATGGGAGAGAAAGAGGAGGCAGCTGAGAAAGTTTCTGACGAGTGCCAATGAGGATAGCTTCTGTCTTGTCATCATTTAGCTGAAGTTTGTTGTATGTCATCCAATTTTTGATGTCAGAATAACACTCAGTGGTGCGAGTCAGGAGGCGCTGTATATTGTCAGGTGAGTCACTGTCTTGAAGTTGGGTGTCATCAGCATAGAAGTGGTGTTTTATAGAGTGGGAGTTGATGATGGTGGACAGGGGGGAGGTGTAAAGAGTGAAAAGAACAGGGCCAAGGACAGATCCTTGTGGAACACCACAGGTCAGGTATGCAGGTTGAGAGTAAGTGCCATTGATGAGAACAGTTTGTTTTCTGTTTGATAGATAAGAAGTGAACCAGGAGAGAGCAATGTCAGAGATGCCAAAAGTATGATGAAGTCTAGAAAGGAGAATACCATGATGAATGGTATCAAAGGCTGCAGACAGATCAAGGAGTATGAGGAGACAGACTTTGCCAGTATCAGTTGCAAGGAGGAAATTGTTGAGAATGTGTAGTAGGCAGTTTCAGTGCTATGGCACTGGCGGTAGGCTGACTGAAAGGATTGAGGAGATTGTTGACAGACAGGTGAGAGTTCAGTTGGTTGAGGACAACTTTTTCGATGAGTTTTGACAAGAAAGAGAGATTAGAGATAGGCCGGTAATTTTTCAGTTCATTTGGGTCTAAATTGTATTTCTTGAGGAGAGGGTGAACAATAGCAGACTTGAAAGAATCTGGGACAGTTCCAGTTTGGAGAGAAGTGTTGATGATGTCAGTGATGAATGGGAGGAGCGTAGGGAGACAGTCAGAGTAGAGAGAACCTGGAAGAGGATCCAGTTCGCAGGTTTTGAACGACATGGATCTGATTGTGTTGAGAATTTCTTCTTGTGAGAGTGGGGTAAGAGTAGTAAGAGGTGTGCCAGAGAAGGAAGGGTCAGGTGGGCATGGTTGACAGGGTGTCCTGTCGAGCCTGTCACGAAGAGTTTGTATTTTGGTGGTGAAATACTTGGAGAATACAGATGGGAGTTCTTCATTTGTGTGTCATCATTACCATCGTGATTTTCATGTTGTATTTTTTTTTACAGTTGATTGTGTACCCCTGTGGTCAGTCTTCTTTTCAGTGTGCTAGAATGGGAGCATTGCCAACATCCCGTTTAACCCTTTGACTCCTGCAGTCTATCATGGTTAACTCCCTCATCCTATCCACCAGCTTCCTGCAGGAAGCTGGTAGATAGGGTGAGGGAGTCAAATGCTTAAGTTTTTTGCTTTGCTTGCATGGTTGACAATGCACGATGCTTGTCAGAAGGGTTCGGGAGTCAAAGGGTTAAAATGTCTGAGTCTGGGTTTGCTGAATTCAAAGCACGTAAAGGAGCCCACGACAACCAGTGGTTCATTTAAATGTTTATCCCCATTTCTTCACCAAAGTGCTCAGACCTATCATCAAGAGAGTTGTGCCCCCTAATCCTGGGATATTCAGTCTGCAGCAGTAAATTGAAAGGGACGCTAGTCTGCATGGACGAACAGTGACAAGATGAACTGAAAGCATTGATTGGTACAGGAGTGGTCCGTAGCAAAGTAAAGAGTGCAGGGTGTACGTGTGCGCCAGGTTACTGATGTTAACGTGCTGTCAACAAGTTGGTTGCTGAAATTCAAATTGAAAATATATTGGTTTAAAGGTGGATTTATCACGCCTTGCCAGTTCCAGTTGTGCTTTGCTGAAATCTACCAGATTGATGGACACTCAACTAGGCAGCAGTCGCACGCTACAGCAGGATTCTAGATACCATTTTAGATTTTGAACTTTGCTCAAGAGGTTTTCGTTGCACTCAAACAATCCATATGTGCTCCGTCCAAATCTGCCGGTAGTGATTTGGCAGATTCCTCGACTCTGCGTGAAAATCCCATGCACTGGGATAGTCTTGAAGGAAAGAGGTTAGGGGAAGGGAGACCCCATGAACACAAAGTGACGTCACCAAAATGAACGGAGCATTCAGGCAGACAGTGAGCACACTGGTGTTCATGTTGAAGACTGGGGTGGAACTTGAGACATCAGATTTTCATATTCATCGCTCTATCCTTGAACAGCAAAGAAAACAAACGAGACTGTCTTGAAGGAGGCAGACACAAGAAGATCATTAATAAAGAAGATTAGGAAAAGACAAGCAACGTTTATTGACCTTTTTATGAGGAAAATGAAATTAGATTAGGAAAAGACAAGCAACGTTTATTGAACTTTTTTATGAGGAAAGAGAAATTAGAGCACCTGGTCGTATCAAGAAAGCTGGAGGGAAAGAAAGCAAAAGGTAGACCCAGAGAGAAAAATATTGGATGGACTTGCAGGATGGCTGAGGACAGAGAGGGCGGGAGATTTACTTGCAGCGACTAGGGATAAATTCGCATGGAGGGCCATGATCGCCAACGCCATGCGGCAGGCACATGATGATGATGGTCAACTTATTAGGCCAAGTGGCTGAAGATCGATAGCTGAATTGATTGTACATTCATGTCTTTTTCACCACGGTGTTCAGACTTGCCAACGATGCTTTCTTCCCTGACAGTGACATTTCTGTCTGCAGCGGTAAACTCAGGGGCTAGAGACAGTACATGAATAGATGGTAACAAGGTGACTTGGTCAACGTCAACTTCAAAACGCTTCATTATTCAATGGTGGCATTAAATCTGTCTACATTACTGTACGCTTACAACTGAAGCTATCAAAAACAGATAAACCACACAGAGTCCAAAAAGTTGAGCAGCAAGGAAGTTTCAGTCTTTTCCTCCGAATTTGTGTATTTAGTGTTTGTTTGTGATCTTACGCTTGACAAAGGCCAGTTGGCCGAAAATGTTGCGCCTGTCTTGTCTGGTTGTGTTTGATACCCGTTCTTATTCTTTTACGGTGTTTTTTTCTGGTTCCTGTTTTCTTCAACGCGGGCAGTCACATTTGTTTTGGGTAACGAAATATTGGTATCTAAATGTTAACTGGTCAAACATTTTACACAATTATGAGAGACAAATCCATATAAATCTAAAGCAAATACATTTCAGCCCCTAATATTAACAACAAATAGTCATAATCATCATCATCATCAGGTGCCTGCCGCATGGCGTTGGCGATCATGGACTTCCATCTGTCTCTATCTCTCATTACCCCAGCATCTCCCCCACCCTTCTCATCCCCAGCCACTCTGCAAGTCCGTCCAGCATTTTTTCTCCTGGGTCTACCCGGTGCTCTCTTTCCCTCCAGCTTTCCCGTTGTAACCAGGTGCTCCAAATCCCCCTTCCTCATAAAATGGCCTACAAATGTTGCCTGTCTTTTCCTAATCTTCCTTATGAGTGATCTACTTGTGTCTGCCTCCATCAAGACTGTCTCGTTTGTTTTCTTTGCTGTCCATGGAACTCTCAACATTCTTCTGAGAAACCACATCTCGGCTGCCTCGATCTTGCTCTGGCTTTGTTTGTTGACTGTCCACGCCTCGCATCCGTACAACATTTTTGGTTCTATATAACATTCAAGAACTGTCTTCCTGATGTTAATTGATAGGCATTTGTTGGTAAGAATGTTTTCATCTTTTTGAAAGCTGTTTTGGCTTGGCCGATTCTGCTGGCTATTTCTGATGTGCATCTGCCGTCTGATGAAATTATCGTTCCCAGGTATTTGAATTTATCAAGCTGATAGTCATAATAGCAAAAACAATAATAATGCTTATCTTCTCTATGTTGTTGCATTATCTTTTTCTCGAGTCAGATTCGAACTTCTGCAGTCATATTGTAAAAGGAGAACGCTGTATCACGCCTACCCCCTCTCTACTAGTGTTACCTTGTCCAACATGAACGGGGTCAGGTTTCCATTCACAGCTGGGTAAACTAGACACCATAGGCACAAAGTTTCTCCTGCGTCAGATTTGAACTTGTGCTGTCTGATTGGAAAGAGAGAGGACAACCTCAGTGCCAGTCTGTGAGGAGACTTAACAACATGGCAGCTGTGTTCTCCCACTTCAGTAGTGAGCTGAGATGCCAGCTCCGATGTCTAAATGGAGAGTAACAAGATGAACTTGATCGATAGGCACAGCAGGCTCTGTGAGGAACTGCCAACTAATGATGATATAAACTACCTCTTTCCCTGTCTGTCTATTTCTCTTCTGTCTGTCTGTCTGTCTGTCTTTCTCTTTGTCTCTCTCTGTCTCTCTCTCTTTCTCTCCCCCCCTCTCTCTCTCTCTCTTTCTTTCTTTCTTTCTTTCTGTTTCTATCTCTGTCTGTCTGTCTCTCGTTCTCTCATTCTCTCTCTCTCTGTCTCTGTCTGTCTGTCTGTCTCTCTCTTTCTCTGTCTTGCTCTCTCTCTCTCTCTCTCTCTCTCTCTCTCTCTCTCTCTCCTCTCCTCTCTCTCTCTCTCTCTCTGTTTGTTTGTGTGTGTGTGTGTATGTATGTATGTATGTGCATTTGTATATTTGTGTGTTTGTATAATGTGTGTGTATGTGTGTATGTGTGTGTGTATGGGGTCTTTGATTTAATGTCTATTCACTAAAGTGATTTTAGAAAGAAAAGATATATGAGGAGAAAAGAGGACACATGGAAATGGTTAATCTTCAGGAAAAAGAAATGGACCAAAAAATCGACTATGCCGAAGACGAGAAAGAAAAATTCACAAATGACGTTATAATTATA
>JAPXFY010000015.1:80933308-80938308 GCA_030674185.1 Monoplex corrugatus
AGCACCCACACATTCACACGCAGACACACACACACACACATGCACGCACACACACACACACACACACACACACACACACACAGCACATGCACGCACGCACATGCACACACACGTACATTGAACTGACCTTCCCACACCAACCCTAATGGCTGCTGACTGAGTAACGTGGATTACTGATTCCTGAAATAGCAGGGAGAAGACGGACTGACGTCATGTGTAGATTGAGGTCATTCACAGCTGACAGCAGGTGAGTTAGGGTCAAAGTCCCCTGCCATAGTGAATGATTCTGTCATTGTCTGTTCCATCCTGCCTCATGATGCATGGGGGATAGAAGATGGACATTTTCGCCGATGGACATTTTCGCCGATGAACATTTTCGCCGACGGACATTTCGCCGATCTCCTCAGATTAACACATGAGGACTTGTTGGTTCTTTGGATGGAGCCATGGACTCAAGATCTGACGTTTCGAGTTCAACTGTAGCCCGCTACATTGAAGTTTGGCCTGTTTACTGCCCATTTCGGTCACTCTGGTGATGTCACTTCTGTGTTTCATAGGTCCGTTTAGCCCAGGTCAACAGCATATCAAATGCAGGCGTCCTAATACCTAACCCCCCCCCCCCCCCCCCGTGTGTGTATACGCATTCAAGACATCAACGTATGCACGTTAAAGATCCCGTAAGCCAAGTTAGTGTGTGATGGCTAATGGAAAAGCAAGCACATCCAACATAGACAATCTTCCCTTTTACCATCTGTAAACTGCACAGACAGAAAGTTTTTGTTTGGTTCCACTTATGTTGCGTGTGTTTTTACCTGGGCTGGTTGGTTCTATTGGCAGAGCTGTGGACTCGAGATCTGATATCTTGAGTTCAATCCCAGCCTGCAACATTAAAAACTGGTCTGTTGGCTGCCCGTCTTAACTCTTTCACCGCCAAGTTTCCCCAGAAACAGCACTCCTCAGTGCCAAGTATATTTTGGGCAGCCAATTTTGCAGCGCAGTATGCATTTTTAAAAGCTTATATCTCCAAGACTACTAAAGATTTTCACTTACCTTTTTTTTTTTTTTGCTGTGTAAAGGACAGATGTTGTATTTATATATGAATGCTTGCTTATGTTTATGTGCTTGATTGATTATTCCACAGATAATCTTATTATAAAGAAAAACAAACATTATTTTCCATACTACTGACCTTACTTCGTGAGTTGTGCGCCAGATATCATAATAAATGAGGAAAAGCAATGGAAAATCTACACACAAAGTCAGCTGTCTGCTTATTCTACTCGGAGTGGTAGATAATGCGTGTCGATTTGCAGCCATTTTGGAGAAAACGCTTCGGAGAAAACGTGACGTAAATTCCGACAGTTAACAAAGCCACACTTCGGCATTACTGCTGAAAAACTAGGTCGCTGGGTAAAGTTTAAAAATAGCACAGTCGCCTGCATTTACCAGTGGAGCTGAAAGAAGCTTTGTACCCGCGTGAAAAGTTATCGTTTAGCATGACCCCTCCAAGTCGCATGAAATGCGACCATGGCGGTCGTACGGGAAGTCGCTTGAATGCGACCATGGCGGGAAAAGAGTTAATGTTATCATTCTGGTGGTGTCAGCTTAGTGTGTCAAAGTCCTTTCTCGTCCAACAATTTCCCATTTCAAGATTTGCCAGCGCGTAGGGTTTTGCGCAGGCTCGGGGAAGTTTCTGGCAGTTGCTGGCAGATTTGGATGGAGCACATGTGGAATTGTCTGAGTGCAATGAATCCCTCTTGAACAAACTCCAAGTTCCACACACTGTATCTGCAAGAAAAATAGAAGTCCATAACATGACATTCAGAAACCAACAACTGATTGAAATATACTGATGTTGTGATAGTTGTGTTTGTGTTTGTGAATGTTTGTGTGTGTGTTTTGTGTGTTTGTTGTGCTGTGGTAGGTATGTATCGTGTATGGCGTATGCGTGTTTGTGTGTGTTTAGTGGTGAAATGTGTTCGTGTGTGCTTGTATGTATGATGCGCGTGTGTGAGTGTTGTTTGTGTGTGTGTTTGTGTGTGTTGTGTGTTGTTTGTGTGTGTGTGTGTGTGTGTGTGTTGTGTTTGTGTGTTGTGTGTGTGTGGTGTGTTGTTGTGTGTGTGTGTGTGTGCAGGGGGAACTCTAAGACCGCTATGGTGCTGTCTGAGTCTGCAGACATCAATTTATGATGAATTTCAGCACCTGAGTAAGACTGACACTGTTATTCTGTCTGTGTTTGTTTTTTCTGCTGTCCTGTCTGTCTGTTGTTGTCTTTGTTGTTGTTGTCTGTGCTGTTTATGTGGCTATCTGTTGTCTCTGCTTCTCTGCTGCTCTCTCTCTGTTTTTCACCAAAACACACACACAACACTCTGTCTCGTGTCTCTCTGTTCTGTATCTCTCTCCTCTCTCTGTCTGTACTCTCCCTAAACTCTCCTATTCTCCTTGGTCTCTCTCTCTCTTGTCTCTCACTCATCTATCTATTTATCTCTTTCACATTCTCTCTCTCTTCTCTTTGTCTCTCTCTCCTTCTCAGTCTCTCTCTTCTCTCCCCTTTTTCTCTCACGCTCTCCTCGCTCTCTCTCCTCTCTACCCCGTCTCTCTCTCTTTCTCTCTCTCTCCTCACTGTCTGTCTCTCTGTTCTGTATCTTCTCTCTTCTCTCTTCTTCTCTCTTCTGTCTATCTCTTGTCTATTTCTCTCTCTGTCCTCTCTCTCTCTCTGTCTCTCCTCTATCTATCTATCAATCTATTTATCTCTCTCTCTCATCTCTTCTTTCTCTCTTGTCTCTCTCTCTCTCTCTTCTCTCTCTCCTCTTCTCTCATCACGCTCTCTCGTCTCTTCTCTTCACCGTCTCTCTTCTCTCTTTTTCTCTCTCTCTCTCTCACCCGTCTCTCTCTCTCTTTCTCTCTCTCTCTCTCTCTCTCTCTCTCTCTCACTGTCTTGTCTCTCTGTCTCTGTTCTCTCTCCTCTCTATCTATCTCTCACTCTCTCTCTTTCTCTCTCTGTCTTCTTCTCTCTCTCACTCTGTCTCTCTATCTCTCTCACTTCTCTTTCTCTCTCTCTGTGTCTCCCCCTCTCTCTCTCTCTCTTTCTCTCCCGCAATTAAGTACACACACCACAACAACACACACACACACTCACACACACACACAACACACACACACACACACACACACGCGAGAGAGAGAGGGAGGAAGTGGAGGAGGACAGGAAGAGACAAAAGGAGGAGTGATCAGAGAAAGATGGTGCCTAACCTATAAATTCACAGACAATTACAAGTATATGCACACATACAGGGAAAGGTCTTTCCCAAGGGAGGAGTAGCCCGCGTGTCAGGCGGATCAGTTCCGATGCCACAGAAACAACAAAAGACAACATCTGCCTTCAAAGGCTTCAAGCTGTACTGGCTTTTGGCTTGTTCCATGGCCCATCGGTCTGGAGGGAGTACTGTGAGAGCTACAGCACGTTGTCCGTTTTCTGTGCCCAGCTTATGTCCTTGGAAAACATCAACCCACGTGCAACTCAGTAGTCCTTTGGGTCTGAAGGAACCGCGTCTATCGTCATCATCATCGTCGTCGTCGTCGAGTCATCATCTCATCATCATCGTCTCGTGTCGTCGTCATCGTCGTCGTCGTCGTCGTCATCGTCATCATCATCATCATCATCATCTTCATCGTCGTCGTCGTATATATCATCACTATCATTGTCATTGTCATCAAGATTATCATCATCGTCGTCGTTGTCGTCGTATTATACACTACACCATCATCACTAACATCACTATCAGCATCAGCAGCAGCAGCAGCAGCATCACTACCATCATCATCGTCGTGTCGCCATTATCATCATCACTATCACCACATCACTATCATCATCAGCAGCAGCATATCATCGTCTTCGTCATATCATCATCGTCGTCGTTGTCGTCGTTTCATCATCATCAACGACAACACATCAACATCACATCATCCATTATCATACAACATCGACATCATCACTATCATCAATCTATATCTTCTTCCCTTTTTTTCTTCTTCTTCTCTTCTCTCTCTTTTCTTCTTCTTCTTCTCTTCTTCTTTCTTCTTCTTCTCTTCTTCTTCATCTTCTTCTATCTTTCTTTCTTCTTCTTCTTCTTCTTCTCTCTTCATCTTCTTCATCTTCTTCTTCATTCTTCTTCTTCTACATCTTCTCTTCTTCTTCTTCTCTTCTTCTTCTTCTTCTCTTTCTTCTGTCATTCTCTTTTCTTCATTCGTTTCTTCTTCTCTCATCTTCTTCTTCATTTTTTCTTCATTCTCGATCTTCGTCTCTTCGCATTCTTCATCTCACTTCTTTATCTATCATCATCATCCTATCTCATATCATTCATCATCATCATCATCATCATCATCCATCATCATCATCATTATAACCATTACTTATGCATGGCTGTTGGTACAGATACGCTGACCGGGCCAAACAGATCATGTGCAAGGCTGTGGTCAATGAAGATCCTAACGCCCGTCTGATCCGTGAACTGAAGGAAGAGTGGCCAGACTGAAGGACCTGCTCATTTCTGAGGGCATCGACATCCGAGATGGTGAGAACACGTCTTCTTTTTTAACTCACCTCCTGTCTCCCCCCCCCCCCCCCTCCCAGTTTCGTCCTAGTTGGTGATGGGAGTGTGCATCTTGGTTTGATTCCTGATTCAAGTTCAGGCGCTTTATAAAATTTAATCGAGGATTGACAACCAGAACCAAGTATCTGGATTTCCTGATAGTTTACAGGAGACGATTTTAACTGAGTTTTCGGGGAGAGGCTATATCTACATTTCAGAGATACTGGTTTTTGGTTTCATTGATAACCGATCAAAAATCAATATCATGGCTAAAACAAAGTCCACCAAGTGGAACAATCACATCAAAAGCTACAGTTCAGTATAAAAAAGTGAAAATTGGCAAAACGTGAGATACTGGGTTCTGGCTGTCAACCTTCAAAATATCACTGTTGTTATTCACATATATGT
>JAPXFY010000015.1:80950808-80955808 GCA_030674185.1 Monoplex corrugatus
TCTTTCTCTCTATTTCACTGTCTCTTTCTGTCTTTCCTTCATTTTTCTTTTGCTCTCTCTCTCTCTCTCTCTCTCTCTCTCACCCTCCTCTCTCCCTCTGTGTCTGTCTTTGAGAGCCTGCAATCTCCTCTTGTTCCCTCTTTTTATGTATGTTGTACGTGATCATGTTTATGGTATTATGACATTTGCTATAAAGTAAATCCACATGAAATCAAAGCTTACCACGTCAGAGGTATTGACATTTAGATGATCAAACTCAGCAAGAACGATGCAGCTGTTATCTTGCGATGTTTGTCTGTTATTGATGTTATTATTGTCGTTATTGTCGTAGTTTTTGTGTTGTTGTTTTTGTTGTCGTTGTTGTTGTTTGTAGTTATTATTGTTGTTGTTTCGTCGTCGTTGTTGTTGTTGTTTGTAGTTGTTATATTGTTTTGTTGTTGTTGTCGTTTGGTGGTGTGTTGTGTGTGGTATTGTGTTGTAGGGTGTTGCTCCTTATAATGTGTGAAAGATAATATGATATGACACAAGACAAAAACCACACAGCACAGCACAACACAACACAACAAAATGCAATGCGACACAACACAACAGCGCACAATACAACATCACACACCACAACACAACACGACATAAAACAACACCACACAACACAATGCAGTACAATACAATATAAGCACAGCACAACACAGCACAACACAACAGAACACGGTACAATGTAGCACAGTACAACAGAACACAATGCAGTACAATACAATATATAGCACAGCACAACACAGCACAACACAACAGAACACGGTACAATATAGCACAGCACAACAGAACACAATGCAGTACAATACAATACATAGCACAGCACCAACACAACACAACACAACACAACACAACACAACACAGTACAATATAGCACAGCACAACAGAACATAATGCAGTACAATACAATACATAGCACAGCACCAACATAACACAACACAACACAACACAACACAGTACAATATAGCACAGCACAACAGAACATAATGCAGTACAATACAATACATAGCACAGCACCAACATAACACAACACAACACAACACAACACAGTACAATGTAGCACAGCACAACAGAACATAATGCAGTACAATACAATACATAGCACAGCACCAACACAACACAACACAACACAACACAACACAACACAACGCAGTACAATACAATACATAGCACAGCACCAACACAACACAACACAACACAACACACACAGTACAATGTAGCACAGCACAACAGAACACAATGCAGTACAATACAATACATAGCACAGCACCAACACAACACAACACAACACAACAAACACAACACAACACAGTACAATATAGCACAGCACAACAGAACATAATGCAGTACAATACAATACATAACACAGCACCAACACAACACAACACAACACAACACAACACAACACAGTACAATATAGCACAGCACAACAGAACATAATGCAGTACAATACAATACATAACACAGCACCAACACAACACAACACAACACAACACAGTACAATATAGCACAGCACAACAGAACATAATGCAGTACAATACAATACATAGCACAGCACCAACACAACACAACACAAACACAACAAACACAACACAACACAGTACAATATAGCACAGCACAACAGAACATAATGCAGTACAATACAATACATAGCACAGCACCAACACAACACAACACAACACAACACAACACAACACAGTACAATGTAGCACAGCACAACAGAACATAATGCAGTACAATACAATACATAGCACAGCACCAACACAACACAACACAACACAACACAACACAACACAGTACAATGTAGCACAGCACAACAGAACATAATGCAGTACAATACAATACATAGCACAGCACCAACACAACACAACACAACACAACACAACACAACACAACGCAGTACAATACAATACATAGCACAGCACCAACACAACACAACACAACACAACACAACACAACACAACACAACACAACACAGTACAATGTAGCACAGCACAACAGAACACAATGCAGTACAATACAATACATAGCACAGCACCAACACAACACAACACAACACAACACAACACAACACAGTACAATGTAGCACAGCACAACAGAACATAATGCAGTACAATACAATACATAGCACAGCACCAACACAACACAACACAACACAACACAACACAACACAACACAACACAATGTAGCACAGCACAACAGAACATAATGCAGTACAATACAATACATAGCACAGCACCAACACAACACAACACAACACAACACAACACAGTACAATGTAGCACAGCACAACAGAACATAATGCAGTACAATACAATACATAGCACAGCACCAACACAACACAACACAACACAACACAACACAACACAACACAACACAACACAATGTAGCACAGCACAACAGAACATAATGCAGTACAATACAATACATAGCACAGCACCAACACAACACAACACAACACAACACAACACAGTACAATGTAGCACAGCACAACAGAACATAATGCAGTACAATACAATACATAGCACAGCACCAACACGACACTATATAATACCACACAACACAACACAACAAAACGTAACAAACCACAACACAGTACATTGTAGCACAGCACGAGGGACGGACGCGGCAGTGAAGTGGATTAACGTCAGACTTCTACTCAAATTTCTTAAAATCCAAAACAAGTGTGACTGCCCGCGTTCAAGCAAACAGGAACAACACACACACACAAAAAACGAAAAAAGACTAAGAACGCGTATTTGATACAAGACAAGACAGGCGCAAATTTTCGGCCAACTGGCCTTTGTCAAACAAACACCAGATACAAAAATTATGAGAAAAAGACTGAAACTTTCCTGCTCCTGTGTCCAATGTACACTGGACGGAGCAGCAGGGAAGTTTTAGTCCCTTTCACCTAATTTTTGTATCTGGTGTTTGTTTGTTTGTTTGTGATCTTACGCTTGACGTTTTCACCACACAGTTGGCCAAAAAAGGTCCTGGGTTCGATCAGCTCAGACAGCCCTGCCTGTTGGGTAAAGGGTTGAGAGTTTTCACCAGACAGCCATGCCTGTTGGGTAAAGGGTTGAGAGTTTTCACCAGACAGCCCTGCCTGTTGGGTAAAGGGTTGACAGTTTTCACCAGACAGCCCTGCCTGTTGGGTAAAGGGTTGACAGTTTTCACCAGACAGCCCTGTCTATTGGGTAAAGGGTTGACAGTTTTCACCAGACAGCCCTGTCTATTGGGTAAAGGGTGGACAGTTTTCACCAGACAGCCCTGTCTATTGGGTAAAGGGTTGAGAGTTTTCACCAGACAGCCCTGTCTATTGGGTAAAGGGTTGACAGTTTTCACCAGACAGCCCTGTCTATTGGGTAAAGGGTTGACAGTTTTCACCAGACAGCCCTGTCTATTGGGTAAAGGGTTGAGAGTTTTCACCAGACAGCCCTGTCTATTGGGTAAAGGGTTGAGAGTTTTCACCAGACAGCCCTGTCTATTGGGTAAAGGGTTGAGAGTTTTCACCAGACAGCCCTGTCTATTGGGTAAAGGGTGGACAGTTTTCACCAGACAGCCCTGTCTATTGGGTAAAGGGTTGAGAGTTTTCACCAGACAGCCCTGTCTATTGGGTAAAGGGTTGAGAGTTTTCACCAGACAGCCCTGTCTATTGGGTAAAGGGTGGACAGTTTTCACCAGACAGCCCTGTCTATTGGGTAAAGGGTTGACAGTTTTCACCAGACAGCCCTGTCTATTGGGTAAAGGGTTGAGAGTTTTCACCAGACAGCCCTGCCTGTTGGGTAAAGGGAGGACAGTTTTCACCAGACAGCTGTACCTGTTGGGTAAAGATGAACAGTTTTCACCAGACAGCTGTACCTGGTGGGTAAAGGGTGGACAGTTTTCACCAGACAGCTGTACCTGTTGGGTAAAGATGAACAGTTTTCACCAGACAGCTGTACCTGATGGGTAAAGGGTGGACAGTTTTCACCAGACAGCTGTACCTGGTGGGTAAAGGGTGGACAGTTTTCACCAGACAGCTGTACCTGATGGGTTAAGGGTGGACAGTTTTCACCAGACAGCTGTACCTGGTGGGTAAAGGGTGGACAGTTTTCACCAGACAGCTGTACCTGATGGGTAAAGGGTGGACAGTTTTCACCAGACAGCTGTACCTGATGGGTAAAGGGTGGACAGTTTTCACCAGACAGCTGTACCTGTTGGGTAAAGATGAACAGTTTTCACCAGACAGCTGTACCTGATGGGTAAAGGGTGGACAGTTTTCACCAGACAGCTGTACCTGATGGGTAAAGGGTGGACAGTTTTCACCAGACAGCTGTACCTGTTGGGTAAAGATGAACAGTTTTCACCAGACAGCTGTACCTGTTGGGTAAAAGGTGGACAGTTTTCACCAGACAGCTGTACCTGATGGGTTAAGGGTGGACAGTTTTCACCAGACAGCTGTACCTGATGGGTAAAGGGTGGACAGTTTTCACCAGACAGCTGTACCTGATGGGTAAAGGGTGGACAGTTTTCACCAGACAGCTGTACCTGGTGGGTAAAGGGTGGACAGTTTTCACCAGACAGCTGTACCTGGTGGGTAAAGGGTGGACAGTTTTCACCAGACAGCTGTACCTGGTGGGTAAAAGGTGGACAGTTTTCACCAGACAGCTGTACCTGATGGGTTAAGGGTGGACAGTTTTCACCAGACAGCTGTACCTGTGGGTAAAGGGTGGACAGTTTTCACCAGACAGCTGTACCTGATGGGTAAAGGGTGGACAGTTTTCACCAGACAGCTGTACCTGATGGGTAAAGGGTGGACAGTTTTCACCAGACAGCTGTACCTGATGGGTTAAGGGTGGACAGTTTTCACCAGACAGCTGTACCTGATGGGTTAAGGGTGGACAGTTTTCACCAGACAGCTGTACCTGTTGGGTAAAGGGTGGACAGTTTTCACCAGACAGCTGTACCTGTTGGGTAAAGGGTGG
>JAPXFY010000015.1:80960808-80975808 GCA_030674185.1 Monoplex corrugatus
GATATAATAATAATAATAATAATAACAATAAAGATAACAATAATATTAATAATAGTACTAATAATAATAATGTGTGTGAGTGTGTGTACTCCGTGTCTGTGTGTGTGTGTGTGTGTGTGTGTATGTGTGTGTGTGTGACTGTGTGTGTGCGTGCGCGCGTGTGTGTTAACAGATATGTGCTTCACAGCTAGTGAATTCAACTATGCCAGCGGGAATCAAGCTTTGGAATTATGATAATTATTATCATATTACATTACTGCTTAATATGGCTTATCCATGGTCACAAATTCTATCAACCTGGATGGAAAATATTCTTGCGTCACGCAGTTCAGTCCAAAGAGCCCATGGAACATTTTTATCACAAGAAAGGCAAAACAGCATCGCTCTAACAAAAAAGGCATATCCTGTTTTTTATAAGTTGTCTCCGATTGCCCAAGACATGCTCACTATCGATTTGCCAATATTCAAAAACGAACTGAGTTCCTAGGTTTGAAATTAGAATCTGGGAAATCTATTCTTGGTCTGTTCTGTTGGACGATCGATTTGATGAAATTTCATAAATTCCTTTCCGTCAGCTGCTGTACTTGTGTGACATCTGGATTTAGGAAGATGTTAAAGAGGAAGAAGATAAAGAAGAAGAAGATACTGAGTGTGAAACATATTGTCTGTGACAATGACAATGGTTCTGATATTCTTTTTATACGCACGGACACGTGCGCGCGCGCGCGCACACACACATACACACACACACTCACTACACACACACACAACACACACACACACACACACACACACACACCACACACACACACACACACACACACACACACACACACACACACACACACACACACACATACACAACAAAGCAATGAGAAAGAAACAGAGGGGAAGGGAGAGGAGAGAGCGAGAGAGAGAAAGGAGAGAGAAAGAGGGAGGGAGAGACAGACAGACAGACAGACAGAGACAGAGATAAAATTATTTTTTAGTTCGTATTTGCATGGGCGCATGCATAGGCACAGATTGATCAGTTGTTTTCAAACGGTATGGCTAATGGCAGCGCCAGGTAGACCCAGGGAGAGAATGCTGGACGGACTTGCAGAGTGGCTGGAGATGAGGAGGGTGGGGGAGATGCTGGGGGCAACGAGAGACAGAGATGGTTGGAAGTCCATGGTCGCCAACGCCATGCGGCAGGGCACCTGATGATGTGATGATGATGATGATGGACAATGGCACATTACAGTAGAATTTGGTTAATTCTCCATGCCTGCCATTGCTAAAATCTACTTGACAAAGCTAAACCGAAACAAAAGTAAGAGTAATACATAAGATCACAACAACAAAATACCTAGAACTAAGGAGAAGTCAAAGTCAAAACGGTCTTTGTTGTAAAGGCCTCTGGCCCATTACATGTACAATAGGGGTGAAGAAAAAGAAAACAGAAATCAATTAAACAATCATAATCAGCTATCAGTATATTTTCTTTTTTTAAAACTAAGGAAAGAGATCGAGAAATAGACACAGACAGAGAAACAGACAAACAATCATAATCAGCTCTCAGTATAAATTCTTTTTAAAATTAAGGAAAGAGATCGAAAAATAGACACAGACAGATATACAGACAAACAATCATAATTAGCCATCAGTATATTTTCTTTTTAAAACTAAGGAAAGAGATCGAGAAATAGATACAGACAGAGAAACAGACAATCATAATTAGCTATCAGTATATTTTCTTAGTAGAACTACAGAAAAACAAACAGACAATCATAATTATCATCAGTATATTTTCTTAGTAGAACTACAGAAAAACAATCATAATTATCATCAGTATATTTTCTTAGTAGAACTACAGAAAAATAGACAATCATAATTATCATCAGTATGTTTTCTTAGTAGAACTACAGAAAAACAAACAGACAATCATAATTATCATCAGTATATTTTCTTAGTAGAACTACAGAAAAACAATCATAATTATCATCAGTATATTTTCTTAGTAGAACTACAGAAAAATAGACAATCATAATTATCATCAGTATGTTTTCTTAGTAGAACTACAGAAAAACAAACAGACATCATAATTATCATCAGTATATTTCTTAGTAGAACTACAGAAAAACAATCATAATTATCATCAGTATATTTTCTTAGTAGAACTACAGAAAAATAGACAATCATAATTATCATCAGTATGTTTTCTTAGTAGAACTACAGAAAAACAAACAGACAATCATAATTATCATCAGTATATTTTCTTAGTAGAACTAGGAGAGATATCGTGAGACAGACACAGACAAAAAACAAACAGACAGACAGACAACAGACAGTCGAAAAGCAGTTCTTACAAAAACATTTTCAAGTTTGTTTTTGTGATGAGGGGGGGGTGCTGTGGGACCTACTGGACCATGAAGATATTGTATGAATGAACAACGTGTATGAAGGTGATTGTGTGAAGACACAACATGTGTGAAGTGAGTTGTGTGAATGACACAAATGTTGTGAGGTGATTTGTGTGAATGACCAACGTGTTGTGAAGGTGATTGTGAATGAAAATTTGAAGGTGATTGTGATGAATGACACAACGTGTTGTGAAGTGATTGTTTGAATGACACAACGTGTTGTGAAGGTGATTGTGTGAATGACACAATGTATGTGAAGGTGATTGTGTGAATGACACAGTGTGTTGTGAAGGTGATTGTGTGAATGACACACAAGTGTTGTGAAGGTGATTGTGTGAATGACACAACGTGTTGTGAAGGTGATTGTTGAATGACACACGTGTTGTGAAGGTGATTGTGTGAATGACACACAACGTGTTGTGTGAAGGTGATTGTGTGAATGACACAACGTGTTGTGAAGGTGATTGTGTGAATGACACAACGTGTTGTGAAGGTGATTGTGTGAATGACACAACGTGTTGTGAAGGTGATTGTGTGAATGACACAACGTGTGTGTAAGGTGATTGTGTGAATGACACACAACGTGTTGTGAAGGTGATTGTGTGAATGACACAACTGTTGTGAAGGTGATTGTGTGAATGACACACAACGTGTTGTGAAGGTGATTGTGTGAATGACACACAACGTGTTGTGAAGGTGATTGTGTGAATGACACACAACGTGTTGTGAAGGTGATTGTGTGAATGACACACAACGTGTTGTGAAGGTGATTGTGTGAATGACACAACGTGTTGTGAAGGTGATTGTGTGAATGACACAACATGTTGTGAAGGTGATTGTGTGAATGACACAACTGTTGTGAAGGTGATTGTGTGAATGACACAACGTGTTGTGAAGGTGATTGTGTGAATGACACACACATGTTGTGAAGTGATTGTGTGAATGACACAACGTGTTGTGAAGGTGATTGTGTGAATGACACAACGTGTTGTGAAGGTGATTGTGTGAATGACCACAACGTGTTGTGAAGGTGATTGTGTGAATGACACAACGTGTTGTGAAGGTGATTGTGTGAATGACACACACGTGTTGTGAAGGTGATTGTGTGAATGACACAACTGTTGTGAAGGTGATTGTGTGAATGACACAACGTGTTGTGAAGGTGATTGTGTGAATGACACACAACGTGTTGTGAAGGTGATTGTGTGAATGACACAATGTGTTGTGAAGGTGATTGTGTGAATGACACACACGTGTTGTGAAGGTGATTGTGTGAATGACACACAACGTGTTGTGAAGGTGATTGTGTGAAATTGGACACAAAGTGTGATGTACCACTGTTGTGATGATTGTGTGAACTGCCATCTTCGTAAGGAAGGCCATGCATTGTGTGAATAACACAAAGGTAAACCATCATCTTTTGTTTTGTAACTATCTTCATAAACCACCATCTTTTGTTTTGTAAACTATCTTCATAAACCACCATTTTTGTTTTGTAACTATCTTCAAACCACCATCTTTGTTTTGTAACTATCTTCATAAACCACCATCTTTTGTTTGTAACTATCTCATAAACCACCATCTTTTGTTTTGTAACTATCTTCATAAACCACCATCTTTTGTTTTGTAACTATCTTCATAAACCACCATCTTTTGTTTTGTAACTATCTTCATAAACCACCATCTTTCGTTTTGTAACTATCTTCATAAACCACCATCTTTCGTTTTGTAACTATCTTCATAAACCACCATCTTTCGTTTTGTAACTATCTTCATAAACCACCATCTTTCGTTTTGTAACTATCTTCATAAACCACCATCTTTCGTTTTGTAACTATCTTCATAAACCACCATCTTTGTTTTGTAACTATCTTCATAAACCACCATCTTTTGTTTTGTAACTATCTTCATAAACCACCATCTTTTGTTTTGTAACTATCTTCATAAACCACCATCTTTTGTTTTGTAACTATCTTCACTCATCTTCTCCCGCTCGTCCACACAGCAGAGAAAATTAATGTGGTTGTGTTCCACTTGTTATTATTCTGTCTGATTAATTGTATGTCTGGAATATAGGAAGAAATATATGTGTGTATGTATGTGTGTGTCTGTGTGTATATGTGTGTGTGTCTGTGTGTGTTCTGTGTGTGTCTGTGTGTCTGTGTTTGTGTATATGTATCTGTGCTACAGAAAAACAGTCTCTGCCAGTCGGTCGGTCACAGATTTAATGTTGGTTCATTTAAGTAATGTGTGTGTGTGTGTGTGTGTGTGTGTGTGTGTGTATGTGTGTGTGTATGTGTTGTGTGTGTATGTGTGTGTGTATGCGTGTGTGTGTGTGTATGTGTGTGTGTGTGTTATGTGTGTGTATGTGTGTATGTGTGTGTGTGTGTGTATGTGTGTGTGTTATGTGTGTGTATATGTGTGTGTGTGTGTGTGTGTGTGTGTATGTGTGTGTGTATGTGTGTGTGTGTGTGTGTATGTGTGTGTGTCTGTGTGTCTTTGCCAGTTGGTCAGTCATAGATTTAATGTTAGTCCATTTAAGTAATATCTGTGTGTGTGTGTGCGTGTGTGGTGTGTGTGTGTGTGTGTGTGTGTGTGTGTGTGTGTGTGTGTGTGTGTGTGTGTGTGTGTGTGTGTGTGTGTGTGTGTGTTACAGGTCCAGTTCCAATTCGTTCTCCTCACCGACACCCCGTACTCACCTTTGCCCCCTGAACTCTTGCCCTCTGACCTTGACAAGAGTCAAAACTTTGAACCACGACCTTTCCCTCGCACCGTGGTGGCTGTGGAAGTTCAGGACACGAAAAATGGCGCCACCCACTACTGGTCCCTGGAGAAACTCAGGTATTGCTGCCTTTGTTCATTTCCATGATTATCCATGGTTTGTTCATTTCCATGATTATCCATGGTCAGAAAGGTCATAGCACTTAAAACATTAGTCTACTTGACTGACTCAGCAAATGTGTGTGCCTCTCATGTCTGATTATTCATATTCATATTCATATTCATAGTCATATTCATATTCATAGTCATATTCATATTCATAGCCATATTCATATTCATTGTTTCTCTCACAGGGGATTTATCATGTCAATCTAGGGCTGCTCTCCCCTTTGACAATGCGTCGCCGCAGTCCAGCGCCACCCTATTTTTTTACCAAGACTACAAAAAGGCAAGAAGGCAACTTGACCTTCAAGGGGAGGGACCTGGGAAATCAACCTATCACTCCAATGTTTTATACAGGGCAAGCAGGCGAAAGCCCTGCTATTCACGATTTTGAACTGCCGTGGGATATTTAGTATGCCCAGGTCAGAAGGCACACGGGTCCTACTCGTTTTTCGTCCTCTTCTGAAGGACTAGACGTTCAGTTTGATTTTGCGGACAAACTGAGGCCGGGGGGAAAAGTCGAGGCCACAACGGGGAAACGAACCCTGGAACCTGGAGTTTAGATATTGGTAGGCGAACATCTGAACCATTCTGCCACTCTTCTCCTTAGTGTCTGGATATTGATAGAACCATTGTAATTGTGATAATAATCATGTCAATGTGACAGTGACCTTGAAGTGGCCTATGTCCATATTGTTCATTGTTTCGATCCGAACCCGAACCCATGTGGGATCAGCATACTCACCCTCAGTGAGCCTCCTGTCACTCTGTAGGGTCATGTGACCCTCCACGCCCTACTGTCATCAAGAACATAGCCCTACCAGTCGCCGTGGTGTAGTGGTTAGCGCAGCGGACTAATGACTAGAAGGTTGTGGGTTCGAATCTCCATCAGTCCCTTCAAAAATCATTGTGGGATTTTTCGGCTCCTACCGGCTCTTACCCAGAGTTAGGCGTGCTATGGGCTCGTTAATAGACGTGGAACACAGTCGTGTCTCATCCACTTCACAGATGCGTCATTGAGGGTGTTGCTCAGATCTTCTCACCAACACCGCAGGTGTCTGTATCTTTCAGCACCGCAGGTGTATGTATCTTCCAGACCTGGTTGACGTCAGGATACATTATGACAGTAAACGTAGAGTGCAGCCCTGTCACGCAATCTGAATCCTAGACGGAACTCGATAGCATCATGATTATCATCCTCATCGACACCATCATCATGGCATTGTAAAAACTGTTTCAGCTTCTGTGGCCATCAAGGTGGCGTAGAAAATGGGATTAAGAAAACAAGGTGAGCACAAAGGTAACCTCCCTGAGTGCAATGATCCTTGAAACAAACAAAAAAGAAAAGATAAAGAAAAAAACAGTCCTTGTCTGTCCTGCCGCTTCCATGTTATGAACTTGAGGTAAGTTCGCCACAAGTCTTCGGTACCGAGATTGGTTGGGGGAGGGGGGTGGGGGAGGGTGGGGGAGGGGGAAAGAGTGGGGACGTCATTGCGGTCTCGTTACCAGGGAGTCTCTCGTGTCAGTCTGGCATCAGATGTCTTTTTATCTCAATGCCATTACCAGTGTAACTTTCACAATCTTGGTGATTATCCAACAAAGAAAAATAAACGAGACAGCCTTGAATGAGGCAAACACAAAAAGAACATTAATGAAGAAGGCTAGGAAAAGACAAACTACGCTTATGCGACATTTTATGAGGCAAAAGAAATTTGAGCACCTAGTCACAACATGAAAGCTGGAGGGAAAAAGCACCTGGTAGACCGAGATCTTGATCCCATAATTAATAATTGTAATAACAATTGCAGTATTTATACCGCGCCAAATCTTGACAATTCAAATCAAAGCTCACTCACGCATTAGGCATACGCATACAATCGACAAAGACCACTTACAATATGTAATACACAGACTGAGGGAAAAAAGTAGTCGTAGAATTAATGTTGTTGAGAAAAGAGGTGGGTTTTTAAACTGGATTTAAAAACAGAAAGGATGTGTTACGCGAAGACAGAGCGGAAACTATTCCAGGCTGACGGTCCTGAGACAGCAAAAGAACGCTGGTCAACACTTGATAGTATAAATCTAGGGATCTGAAAGGAAAGAGTGTCTGAAGCTGTGCGCAAGGTGCGAGTTGGCGAATAAATATTGATGTTGTCACAAAGGTATGATGGAGCAGAGTCCATCGTTCTACCCAGGAGTCAACCAGCCGGAGCAAATAGAAATACCAGGTTATTTGATGTAGGGAAACCATTGACATCAGTTAGAAAGGTGATAACATTGTACAGTTTTGTCATCTCGACAAAGATAGGTGTATCATCATGGATGACTCTGTCCCATTGTGCGTGATTTTTTATTCTCTTTATTGATGTCTGATTATCTCATTGCCATTACCTGTGCCTGATTATCTCATGCCATTACCTGTGTCTGGTTATCTCATTGCCATTACCAGTGTGTGATTATATCATTGCTATTACTAGTGCATGATTATATCATTGCCATTATCAGTGAATGATTGTATCTTTGCCATTAGTAGTGTATGATTATATCATTGCCATTAGTAGTGAATGATTATATCATTGCCATTAGTAGTGAATGATTATATCATTGCCATTAGTAGTGTATGATTATATCATTGCCATTACTAGTGTATGATTATATCATTGCCATTATCAGTGAATGATTATATCATTGCCATTATCAGTGTATGATTATATCATTGCCATTATCAGTGTATGATTATATCATTGCCATTAGTAGTGTATGATTATATCATTGCCATTAGTAGTGTATGATTATATCATTGCCATTACTAGTGTATGATTATATCATTGCCATTAGTAGTGTATGATTATATCATTTCCATTAGTAGTGTATGATTATATCATTGCCATTACTAGTGTATGATTATATCATTGCCATTATCAGTGTATGATTATATCATTGCCATTAGTAGTGTATGATTATATCATTTCCATTACTAGTGTATGATTATATCATTGCCATTACTAGTGTATGATTATATCATTGCCATTATCAGTGTATGATTATATCATTGCCATTAGTAGTGTATGATTATATCATTGCCATTATCAGTGTATGATTATATCATTGCCATTAGTAGTGTATGATTATATCATTGCCATTATCAGTGTATGATTATATCATTGCCATTAGTAGTGTATGATTATATCATTGCCATTACTAGTGTATGATTATATCATTGCCATTAGTAGTGTATGATTATATCATTTCCATTAGTAGTGTATGATTATATCATTGCCATTACTAGTGAATGATTATATCATTGCCATTATCAGTGTATGATTATATCATTGCCATTAGTAGTGTATGATTATATCATTGCCATTAGTAGTGTATGATTATATCATTGCCATTACTAGTGTATGATTATATCATTGCCATTAGTAGTGTATGATTATATCATTTCCATTACTAGTGTATGATTATATCATTGCCATTAGTAGTGAATGATTATATCATTGCCATTAGTAGTGTATGATTATATCATTGCCATTAGCAGTGTATGATTATATCATTGCCATTATCAGTGTATGATTATATCATTGCCATTAGCAGTGTATGATTATATCATTGCCATTATCAGTGTATGATTATATCATGCTATTACTGTGTATGATTATATCATTGCCATTATCAGTGTATGATTATATCATTGCTATTACTAGTGTATGATTATATCATTGCCATTACTAGTGTATGATTATATCATTGCCATTATCAGTGAATGATTATATCATTGCTATTACTAGTGCATGATTATATCATTGCCATTAGTAGTGTATGATTATATCATTGCCATTAGTAGTGTATGATTATATCATTGCTATTACTAGTGTATGATTATATCATTGCCATTAGTAGTGAATGATTATATCATTGCCATTATCAGTGAATGATTATATCATTGCTATTACTAGTGCATGATTATATCATTGCCATTAGTAGTGTATGATTATATCATTGCCATTACTAGTGTATGATTATATCATTGCCATTACTAGTGTATGATTATATCATTGCCACTACCATTGTCTGATTATTTCTTCATCATTGCCCATGTCTGATTATCTCACTGCCATTACCAATATATGACTATCCTTTTGACGTCACATGTATCTGATTATCTCATTGACATTACCATTGACATTATCAGTGTGTAACTATCTCATTACCGTTGTCTGATTATCTCATTACCATTGTCTGATTATATCACTACCATTATCAGTGTGCGTTTACCTCCTTACCTTAATCGATATCTTGTTATCTCATTATCAGTGTCCTAAGAGCTTACTGCTATCACCAAATTGACCTTTACAATAGTGATCAATATCCATCGTATTTCTTCCCCCTCCAGCCTTGTCTCACCTTCTTCCCATTCACCATCGTTATGCAACATTTCGGAGATGCAGTCCCAAAGTTTGTTCTCTTTTCCCAAAACAAGTGTGACTGCCCGCGTTGAAGCAAACAGGAACCAGAAAAAAGCACGAAAATAGAATCAGAACGCGTATTTCATACAACCAGACAAGACAGGCACAAATTTTCCGCCATCTGGTCTTTGTTTTGTCCTTTTCTCACACTGGACGAAGCAGCAGAGAAGTTTCAGTCTTTTTCTCCTAATTTTTGTATTTTTGCTTGTTCTTTTGTGATCTTACGTTTACGCTTGAGAAAGGCCAAAATTTGAGCCTGTCTTGTCTGGTTGTATTAAATACGCGTTCTGATTCTATTTTCGTGTTTTTTCTTTGTTTTTTTGTTTTGTTTCTTGTTGTTCTATGTGTTCAGTTCATTTCCATCTAACATCTATTTATTGTCAGAGAACCTAATTTGTACTGATAGCAGACGAGCCCCTGTTGTCTTTGCTATATGTTTTAAGAGTCGTTGTCAATGAACTTGCTGTGCTGTAAACATGTTCACACGCCAGCCAGCATCCAGCAGAGGTTTTCCAAGCTTTTAGAGCGTCAGACTTTTGTCGTGTTCGAAAGTTGTTCCTAGTCTCTGTCTATTCAATGTTTTGATTACATCCTTGCCTGACGTCAGTACAGTTTGTACTTTACAGTGATGACAGCGATTTTTGCAACGTTTTGTTGTGGAAATTGTATATATTAAAACGAACTGTGTGTGGATTTCGTCTCTACGACACATCTTTTCAACAGCAACGGCTGCGAATAAAACGCTGTCAGACAGACTTAAGCACCATCCTCTCTCTCTCTCTCTCTCTCTCTCTCTCTCTCTCTCTCTCTCTCTCTCTCTCTCTCTCTCTCTCTCTCTCTCTCTCTCTCTCGCTTTGTGCTGTTCCTTGTCCCACGTTTATGATCTCTCGTGACATCATTTTTCTATTGTTGTTTTATTAATCTTTTTTTTATCGTTTTGCATCGAAGAGAACAGCATTTATGTTGTGAATATTTAATATTAATGCATTTCATAAAGTTCATACAGCTACAAGCCCAACCGACTACATGAGCTATATCAGGTCTGATATTCTAGTAGGTATGTATTGATCAGACCAATAGATATGTTGTCTCCATTTGGGATGCCCCAGAAATTTATTTTGATCTAATATTGGTCGAAAAAAGAGCCCAAAGAAGTCTTCCAAAAATCGGATATGCAATTTTCCCACCTTTCACCCCTTAACAGAATTGCATTTTTTGTATTTAGCAAATCATTCTGAAATAATAAAAGAGACCGGTGTGCTTTCACATGATAAGTTAAGGAAAAGGCGTAAGGCCTTCTCACCTGATTCAGCAGCTATGCCCCAAAACCCAACACGCGGTCCAACTCTTAGCTGACAGATCTCACTTGGTCCATGCTGATGTTTTTAAATTCCTTTCAAGATATACTCAAAAACGACTGAGAAATGATTATGGGTATGTTACACGAGCGAACGAGCACACACACACATACACAGACACACACAAACACATACACACACACACACACACACACACACACACACACACACACACACACACACACACACACACACACACACACCACAGAGTGTGTCATATTGACATGAATAACTTCCCTTTGAAGTCAATACATGAAAAATTATCAATACGTAAGGATAGATTTGGTTGCATTCCACATTGCACATATTCTATTCTTTTCTACTTTATTCTTTTTCTATTCTGTTCTATTCTATTCTTATTCTTATTCCTCCTCCTCCTCGTCCTCCTGCTCCTCCTCTTCTTCTTCTTTCTTCTTCTTCTTCTTCTTCTTTTTCTTCTTTTCCTTCTAATTCATCAGTTCACCATCTACATGGTCAGGCCACATTTGGCAATGAATGTGGCTGCTTGGTGGTCAGAGGAGTTGCAGTAAGTCATGTCACCTGTGGGTCCACTTGATCTTGTTGACGGGCATCTCATGGCTTGATCCTTGTCGACCTGGGTCTGGGTCTTATTTTGAGCTACACACGGAGTGAAAACTGTTGACTTAGTGTTCTGTTGTTATGGAAGTCGTAATGAGCGGACTGTGTGTGGAGACAGCTGGCTAGTTCATGTTCAAGTCTTGGTTTTGTTATTGTAGGTCAGGGTGTACATACTTTATCCAGTACTAACTTGGTGTCGCTGTCCTCACTATGTAAATGATCCGTCAAAACAACAGTCTTACACAAGGACCAGGCAAAACATTTGCACGAGCTTATTTTTAACATGACAGACGTTGCAGTGTGTTTCTCTGACTAAAATGTTTCGTCTAGTTCTGTTCCGTTTTTCTTTCTTTCTCTTCTTTTCTTTTTCCTTTTTCAATCAGGTAATGAGTGTGTGTCAGACGAATCGTACATTCGTGCATGTACAGGGTTACGTTAGTCTTCAAATGTATAACAAAGCATCCTAACACACGTATGACTACAGGAACAGGCAAAACATTATAGTACGTAAGTTTTAAAGTATACAAAAGCATCCCATTACACTTACCAATACAGGAACAGACAAAAAATATAATACGTAAGTTTTTAAAGCGTAAGAAGGAAGGCCAATACACATACGAGCACAAAACAGGCAAAATACAATTATGCTTAAGTTTAATAAGCATAAGAAAGCATGTCAACGCATGTACAAATACAGTAACAAGCAAACTAATACACACACGCACCTCAAGAAGAAGAAAGTCTCCAGTCAGCACCTCACTCCCTCAGCAACCCCTCCAGAGTGCTAACGACTGTCATTGTTTGTCTTGGTGTGCTGGCGGGCGGGCCACGTTCAGACAACGGTTGGAAGTGATGCGCAGCGTGTGCAATGAGGACCTCTCTCCAGACACGCCGGAAGCCAAGCAGGACATTTTCAACTGTCTATCGGCCTGTGGTCAGCAGAACGTGTTCAGTTTCCGCAACCTTCTGCCCAGCAGGTCAGCACACACCCCGGTCCTGTCATTTGCACTCCTCTTCGTCTCTCTCTCTCTCTTAGTTCTACACTGATGACTGGTGTGGTCGTCCATGTTTTCTTTTTTGTCTTTTTTTGAGTTTGCGAAAGTGTGTGAGGTATTGTGTTGTGGTGAAGGACAAAGGGGAGGAGGTGAGGGGAGCGAGGGAGACTGCGAGAGATGTGGTTTTGGGGAAAGAGCTTGTACGTATTTAAAAGTTTAGTAAAGGCCAGTAGGGGTGAGGCCTGTGAAGTCAGAGAGCGTTGTTATGCAGTGTACATGAATGAGGGGAGTGGGTGATTGTGCGTATGGGTGGACACATGTGGGAGGACAGGGGGGGGTTGAAGGCGGGTGGGTGTAACATTAGCGAGATTTGTCTGTCTACCCGTGTATAACAGAACACTAACTGATCACCATATTGCTATGCACTCGCAGAAAAAAACAACAACAACCAGGTATCATGCCACAACCACTGTAAATGTGTGTGTGTGTGTCTGTGTGTCTGTATGTGTGTCTGTGTCTTTGTGTCTGTGTCTGTGTCTGTATCTGTCTGTGTGTATGTGTGTGTGTCTGTGTGTATGCCGAGAAGAGTAAACAAATCGAACACAAAACAGTCCAAACTGTTGACCACCATGACATACTAATACACACAACATGGAATTCTCAGGTGTTTCATTTTTAATATGCACCTTTTACCAATGACATTTATTACAGCTACAAAGATATGGGAAGGAACGAAGATGATAAAATGGAATGGATGAATGTGCGTGTATGTGTGTGTTGGGGGGGAGATACATATTACGTGTGGGTGCTTGCAATTCTGCTTTCATTTTTGTTTGTTGGTGGTATGGTGGGATTGTCTTGTCTGTAGTCTTGATTTTGTCCTCTTTTCTACTTAATTTATCGGCGTGTCAGTTTTGTTGTTTGTTGCTTTGGCATTTTCTGTTGGTGACTTGTTGTCACAGTTATAGAAAGGGGAATGATTCAGACTGACTTACGGTGTTACAAGACAGAGAGAGAGTAGAAACAAAGAGGTAGACGGTTTATGATTTCAACAAAAAAACAAACCCATTAGAAATTTCTCGGCTGTAAATAACCAAGGAATCTCAATGACGTTTTCACCCCTTTGACTCCCGCACCCTGTCCACCAGCATCCTGCATTGTCAACCATGATAGCAAAGCAAAACCTTAACCCTTTGACTCCCGCACCCTGTCCACCAGCATCCTGCATTGTCAACCATGCTAGCAAAGCAAAATCTTAACCCTTTGACTCCCTCACCCTATCCACCAGCTTCCTGCAAGTGGAGTTTGTGTAGTGTTCATCTGACTGGGCAGACATGTAGACAGCTCAACGTCACATTATGTCAACGTCTAAATTACCGTCATGTACATGTAGTGTCCATCAACACTGAATCACACGACTGCTGGGAACTGGTATTTGTTAAGGTTCAGTTCAGTTCATATTGCTTATAGCCCAGCCGACTACTAGAGCCATGTCAGGGCTAGTATTTTTAAGGTCAAAGTAGAGCAACACGTGTTATAAAATTCCTCAAAAGAGTGCAGTTTACCTCCCTTTTCTTTTGATCCTTTTTTATTCTTCTTATGAAGTCATTCACCTAACTGACTTACTCCTTAAGTAAAGTAATACATCAGCAACTAAAACAGACAAACGGAGACTTTTTTCATGTAGAGCCCACCCACCTCCCACGCCCCTCTTCTCCCTCTGACCCCATTCAAAAGTGCTACTTCTACTTGCTTTGGAAGTTTCTTTCGAAAGAAAATAAAACGTGCTGAATCGGATGGAGGAAGTAATGTGTCCCTGTTTGTCAACATTGCATTTTCCACATTTATCTCTGGATTTTTCAGGAAAGAATCATTTCAAAGCCTGTTCTGTATTTTAAGTTTGAGCTTTCAGTGTGTTTTGTTATTGCTTATGCCGACCTGTGAAATTCTTTTTATTTTTCTTCTGGTCGTGTTTTAGTTGCGAAAGACAGCTTTGGTGTTGTGTTTGTGTGTTGTCGTTCTAGTTATTTCCCTTGGCTATTTGGTCAGTCATTGTCGTCTGCCTTGTGTTTCTCCTTAGATCAGTGTTCATTTTCTGTGTGCTTCTTTGGTTTTTGTAAGTTCATATATCTGTCTTCACACTGACTTCACTTTCTACATTAAATGAATGGAAATATCACTGTATTCATCATATGAAAAATTTGTATTATGTACCTTTCACTTTCTACATGATATGAATGTTTCGTTTTTAACGGAAATATTATTGTATTCATTGTATGAATATTTTATATCTCCGCCCCCCTCTTCTCTCCCC
>JAPXFY010000015.1:80978308-80980808 GCA_030674185.1 Monoplex corrugatus
TCATAGGGGTATGGGTTGACATGTATCTGAAGTAGCACTTTTGCTTTCGTGAAACATTCAGGGTGTTTATGAGATGAGTGCAGTATATATAGTTAGTAGTAGTAGTAGTAGTAGCAGTAGCAATAGTAGTAGGTAGAAAGAAACTCTAGGGAGAGCTAGACAACAGAAGGTCTTCAGAGAAGTAACCCCCTTTAGACAAGTGTTTCGGCCCTGAATTCCTTACACTCTCGGGGGTCCGGGCCACATCCAGGTCATGACTCCTGGATGCCCTTCTGCTGTTGTCTATTTTTTTTTTTTTTTTTTTTTTTCCCACGCCGGGGATCGAACCTGGGCGATTCTGCGCTTCAGAACTGCGGTACGCGGTTTTACCAATGTGCTAACGGGGCACACATCATCTGTAGGGAATTTAATCATTATGAAGTTCACTTTTTTGGTTCCTCCTTGCCCAGATCCAGCTTGAGCTCCTTTCTGCTGCCTCTGCCATCGCTTTAAGGGCTCTAGTCCTCTTCTTCCCAGAAATGGCGAGTTGTTTCATGAGATCATAAGCGGAGGTGCCCACAAACCCTCTTGCCCCGACCTCTATGGCGAAGATTTTGACCCGCAGACCTGCTTTCTTCAGGGTGCTGGCAAGACCGGCGTATTTTTCGGTCTTGTAGATATGTGCTTCTTCCATTCTGCTTTCGTATGGAACAGTGAGTTCTATCAGAATCACTTGTTTCGAGGAGTCAGAGTGGAGAGCGATGTCTGGTCTCATGCCTGTCTTGCTGATGACATCTGGGTATTTTCTCCACTCTGGGAGGTCTGCTGTACACTCCCAGTCGACTGCTCCATCCAGAAGACCCTTTGGCAATGTGCTGGTTGTCATAGCCCTTTCGGGCCAGACCTGTTTCCCTCCTGCTTTGTAGAACGTTGTCATAGCAATTGGTGCGTTTGGGGTCATGGTTTTTTCGCTAACCACATCTGTGATCACTTTCAGAACTTGGTTGTGCCTCCATGTATACCTTCCTTGGGCTAGCGCTACTTTGCAAGAGCTTAGGACATGTTCCACTGTTTGTTTCTTCTGACAGAGCGGACATGCTGGGTCGTCTGCTTTCCCCCATTTCACTAAGTTTGCATTCGAGGGGAGCAGGTCATATACAGATCTGAGGAGGAAGCTTATCCTTAGAGGAGCCATGTGCCACATATCGTTCCAGCTGAGACTTCTTTGGAGTGCACTGTCCCATGTTGTCCATTGCCCCTGTTGACCTTGCTGGACTGCCTTCTGCACTCTTTTGACATCTTCTTCTTCCTTCAACTCCTGTATGATCATGTCTCTTTTTTCCTTCCCTTTGGTTTGGACCACCACTGCATTTTTGTTGCTCCCAGTCCCTGTCTGTTGGTTTGCGTGTGTCCAATTATTTCTTTGATGCTGAGGTTTCTCTTGGCATTGTTTACAGCCTCTTGGACTTTCCACTTTCTGCCAGTTCTCAGCTTTGGATGAACTGCTCTCACGATATTGTCCTCCGATTCCTCCAGCATGCTCAACAGTCTTGCTTTTCCAACTTTGTATTCCTCCACTATGGATTTCAGAGGTAGCTTCAGCATTGCTTGACGACAGTAGAATGCAACATCAGTGAGACCAGGTGGGACACCGAGCCATTTTCTTGTGTATTTGTTGATTTTGGCTTCCATTGCTTCGACTGTGCTGGTGCAAATGTCATAGATTAGCAGTGGCCACAGCAGCTTTGGTATCAGCATGAACTGTAGACACCAGACTTTGTATTTGCCTGGCAGTCCGCAGTTATCTATTTTCTTCAGGCCTTCTTCTGCTGTTTGCTTGGTTTCACATCCCCTTTGTGTGTCTTTCAGGGAGTCATCATACCATCTTCCGAGACTTTTTACTGGCTCTTCTGTGACAGTGGGGATGGCTTGGTTGGCTACCATGAATTTGACTGAATCTGCCACTTTTCCTTTTCGCAGTGAGAGACTTCGGGATTTCTTAGGTTTGAACCTCATTCTTGAAGAGGCCACCAGCTCATCCAGCTGCTTTAAGATTTGGTGTGTCTCTTCCTCATCCGTGGACAAGACTGTTGTGTCATCCATGAAAGCTTTCAGAGGAGGCATCTGGTATCCATCTCCCAGATTCACTGGACCTGAACTCTTCATTGCAGCTTTCAAGATGACTTCCATTGCCAACACGAACAGTATGGGAGAGATTGCACAGCCCATTGCAATGCCCACCTCTAGGTCTATCCAGTCCGTGGTGTATTCTTTGGTAGAGAACCGCATTGAGAACCCTTGGAAATACTTCCTCAGCATTGTTCGGATGTTTTCTGGGATGTGATACATTTCAAGAGCCAGCTGGATCATATCGTGTGGAACTGATCCATATGCATTCGCCAGATCAAGCCAAACTACGTCAATGTCTCTCTTCTCTGTTCTTGCTTTTTGGATGGCATCCCAAATCAACGTGGCATGTTCCAAGCATCCAGGCATTCCTGGTATGCCTCCCTTTTGGACT
>JAPXFY010000015.1:80993308-81025808 GCA_030674185.1 Monoplex corrugatus
GAATTCAGGGCCGAAACACTTGTCTAAAGGGGGTTACTTCTCTGAAGACCTTCTGTTGTCTAGCTCTCCCTAGAGTTTCTTTCTACCTGCACATGGTCAGTCCATTGACTTCCGGGAATAGTTCGGAGGACATTCGGGAAAGACCGAAGGACACTGGGAAAGACTAGATCTGCGGGCTTTGTGGGTTGGCTTCCCACCTTGCCTTTGATAACATGCCACGAGTTTTTCAAATGAAAGATGCTCCCAGGATTCACCGAAAGGGGGAGAGAATGATGAATCCATCGGCACTGACTCCATCACGACTGGAAACGCACAACGGACCATGATTAATGACCAGTTGGAATTTCCGTGTGCGTGTGGAAGGAGATTCACCACCAAACGCGGCATGAAGATCCACAGGACAAAAATGGGCTGTTTGAAGACATACGAACCAGCAGCAGCGCACTGCGATAGCAGGTGAGACGTTGGATGACCAAGGCCAGGAATTAAACCATAGTGCCAAGGACATCCACGCTGACGGTTCTGATGCGGATTTTGCACAAGCTCTTAACGCCAAACGTGGAAAACTCAATTTGCCGCCTGCCGGTGCAAAAGAACAATGGAAGAAATTAGATGAGGAACTTGTCCTTAAGCTGAATGCGCTAATAGGGAACAGTACGCTGGAACACAAACTTGACACATACGGAGACATCATATACTCTATCTGCAGGGACACTTATGGAGTGAAGCAGCCAAAGACAAAAACGCCTCCCCAGAAATCCAGAAGACAGCAACAGATGGAGAGCATCCGGAGGGAGAAAAGGAAGCTTAAAAAGCGAATGAAAACTGCCTCAGAATTCGAGAAGCAAGGGCTCCTGGAACTCTGGAAAGATCTGAAGGCCAAACACAATGCTCTCAGCAAAGTGGAATCAGCAAGGCGAAGAAAGAGCAAAAAGAAGAGGACTCAAGATCGTTTCTTCAAAGATCCCTTTGACTTTGCAAGAAAGCTGTTTGAACAACCCAAATCAGGGACTCTCACAGTGGGCAAGGAAACCCTAGAGCAGCATCTCAGGAAACATATTCCGATTCTCAGCGCAAGGCACCACTTGAAATCCAGAATCTGGTTTGGCCTGCAGCGCCAGAAGGAAAATTCAATAACAAACCACCAACACTGGATGAAGTGAAGAACGTAGTAAAGAAAGCCAGAGCCAAGTCAGCACCTGGACCAAACGGAATACCATACCTGCTCTACAAGAAATGCCCAAAAGTGCTCGAGTGGCTCCACAAGATGATTCGATCAGCATGGAGGAACCAGAAGATCAGCGACCAATGGATGAGAGCTGAAGGAGTGTACATTCCGAAGGAGCAGAACTCCAGCAGCATCAATCAGTTCAGGCCAATATCACTTCTGAACGTCGAGGGGAAAATCTTCTTCTCTGTTATGGCAGCAAGATTGACAAAATACCTGACTGAAAACAAGTATCTGGATATGTCAGTCCAAAAGGGAGGCATACCAGGAATGCCTGGATGCTTGGAACATGCCACGTTGATTTGGGATGCCATCCAAAAAGCAAGAACAGAGAAGAGAGACATTGACGTAGTTTGGCTTGATCTGGCGAATGCATATGGATCAGTTCCACACGATATGATCCAGCTGGCTCTTGAAATGTATCACATCCCAGAAAACATCCGAACAATGCTGAGGAAGTATTTCCAAGGGTTCTCAATGCGGTTCTCTACCAAAGAATACACCACGGACTGGATAGACCTAGAGGTGGGCATTGCAATGGGCTGTGCAATCTCTCCCATACTGTTCGTGTTGGCAATGGAAGTCATCTTGAAAGCTGCAATGAAGAGTTCAGGTCCAGTGAATCTGGGAGATGGATACCAGATGCCTCCTCTGAAAGCTTTCATGGATGACACAACAGTCTTGTCCACGGATGAGGAAGAGACACACCAAATCTTAAAGCAGCTGGATGAGCTGGTGGCCTCTTCAAGAATGAGGTTCAAACCTAAGAAATCCCGAAGTCTCTCACTGCGAAAAGGAAAAGTGGCAGATTCAGTCAAATTCATGGTAGCCAACCAAACCATCCCCACTGTCACAGAAGAGCCAGTAAAAAGTCTCGGAAGATGGTATGATGACTCCCTGAAAGACACACAAAGGGGATGTGAAACCAAGCAAACAGCAGAAGAAGGCCTGAAGAAAATAGATAACTGCGGACTGCCAGGCAAATACAAAGTCTGGTGTCTACAGTTCATGCTGATACCAAAACTGCTGTGGCCACTGCTAATCTATGACATTTGCACCAGCACAGTCGAAGCAATGGAAGCCAAAATCAACAAATACACAAGAAAATGGCTCGGTGTCCCACCTGGTCTCACTGATGTTGCATTCTACTGTCGTCAAGCAATGCTGAAGCTACCTCTCAAATCCATAGTGGAGGAATACAAAGTTGGAAAAGCAAGACTGTTGAGCATGCTGGAGGAATCGGAAGACAATATCGTGAGATCAGTTCATCCAAAGCTGAGAACTGGCAGAAAGTGGAAAGTCCAAGAGGCTGTAAACAATGCCAAGAGAAACCTCAGCATCAAAGAAATAATTGGACACACGCAAACCAACAGACAGGGACTGGGAGCAACAAAAATGCAGTGGTGGTCCAAAGCCAAAGGGAAGGAAAAAAGAGACATGATCATACAGGAGTTGAAGGAAGAAGAAGATGTCAAAAGAGTGCAGAAGGCAGTCCAGCAAGGTCAACAGGGGCAATGGACAACATGGGACAGTGCACTCCAAAGAAGTCTCAGCTGGAACGATATGTGGCACATGGCTCCTCTAAGGATAAGCTTCCTCCTCAGATCTGTATATGACCTGCTCCCCTCGAATGCAAACTTAGTGAAATGGGGGAAAGCAGACGACCCAGCATGTCCACTCTGTCAGAAGAAACAAACAGTGGAACATGTCCTAAGCTCTTGCAAAGTAGCGCTAGCCCAAGGAAGGTATACATGGAGGCACAACCAAGTTCTGAAAGTGATTACAGATGTGGTTAGCGAAAAAACCATGACCCCAAACGCACCAATTGCTATGACAACGTTCTACAAAGCAGGAGGGAAACAGGTCTGGCCCGAAAGTGCTATGACAACCAGCACATTGCCAAAGGGTCTTCTGGATGGAGCAGTCGACTGGGAGTGTACAGCAGACCTCCCAGAGTGGAGAAATTACCCAGATGTCATCAGCAAGACAGGCATGAGACCAGACATCGCTCTCCACTCTGACTCCTCGAAACAAGTGATTCTGATAGAACTCACTGTGCCATACGAAAGCAGAATGGAAGAAGCACATATCTACAAGACCGAAAAATACGCCGGTCTTGCCAGCACCCTGAAGAAAGCAGGTCTGCGGGTCAAAATCTTCGCCATAGAGGTCGGGGCAAGAGGGTTTGTGGGCACCTCCGCTTATGATCTCATGAAACAACTCGCCATTTCTGGGAAGAAGAGGACTAGAGCCCTTAAAGCGATGGCAGAGGCAGCAGAAAGGAGCTCAAGCTGGATCTGGGCAAGGAGGAACGAAAAAAGTGAACTTCATAAGGATTAAATTCCCTACAGATGATGTGTGCCCCGTTAGCACATTGGTAAAACGCGTACCGCAGTTCTGAAGCGCAGAATCGCCCAGGTTCGATCCCCGGCGTGGGAAAAAAAAAAAAAAAAAAATAGACAACAGCAGAAGGGCATCCAGGAGTCATGACCTGGATGTGGCCCGGCCCCCCGAGAGTGTAAGGAATTCAGGGCCGAAACACTTGTCTAAAGGGGGTTACTTCTCTGAAGACCTTCTGTTGTCTAGCTCTCCCTAGAGTTTCTTTCTACCTAGAGTCAAACCAGTACTGTTGTACGGATGCAAAGTGTGGACAGTCAACACGCAAAGTGAGAACAAGACTGAGGCAGCTGAAATGTGGTTTCTAAAAAGAATGTTAAGAGCTCCATGGACAGCAAAGAAAACAAAATCTTGAAAGAGGCAAACACGGAAAGAACATTAATAAGAAGATTAGGAAGAGGCAAACCATTTATAAGACATTTTATGAGGCAACAGAACTTTAAGCACCTAGTCACAACAGAAAAGCTGGAGGGGAAAAGAACACCAGGTAGACCCAGGGAGAAACTATTGGACGGACTTGCGAATGAAGACAGACAGGGTGGGTGATGTACTTTCAATGACAAAAGATAGATTGATATGGAGGGCCATGATCCCCAACTGCAGGCGCCAAGGCACATGATGATGATGATGATGATGATGATGATGATGATGATGATGATGGTTATGATGGTGATGATGATGAGGAGGAGGAGGATGCTGATAATGGTGGTGATGGTGGTGATGATGATGATTATGATGATGATGATGATGATGATGGTGATGGTGATGATGATGATGATGAGGAGGAGGAGGATGCTGATGATGGTGGTGATGGTGATGATGTTGATGAGGAGGAGGAGGAGGAGGAGGATGCTGATGATGGTGGTGATGGTGATGATGACGATGATGATGATGATGATGATGATGATGATGTTGATGATGATGATGATGATGATGATGGTGGTGGTGGTGGTGGTGGTGGTGGTGATGATGATGATGATGATGATGATGATGATGATGGTGAGGAGGAGGAGGAGGATGCTGATGATGGTGGTGATGGTGGTGGTGATGATGATGATGATGATGATGATGATGATGATGATGATGGTGAGGAGGAGGATGCTGATGATGGTGGTGATGGTGGTGGTGATGATGATGATGATGATGATGATGATGATGATGATGGTGATGAGGAGGAGGAGGAGGAGGAGGATGGTGGTGGTGGTGGTGGTGGTGGTGGTGGTGTGATGATGATGATGATGATGATGATGATGATGATGATGATGATGATGATGATGATGATGATGATGATGACGATGACGACGACGATGACGATGACGACGACGATGACGACGATGACGACGATGACGACGATGACGACGATGACGACGATGACGACGATGATGATGATGATGATGATGATGATGATGATGATGATACGTAAGACAACAAATAGCAAATTTACAAACAACAAATACAAAAATAATCGGAAAAACACCACACTTCCATGTTGTCTGTATTTTTTTCTGGCTACTGTTTGAACGCGTGTGGTCACACTTGTTATGGACATGGATGTGTTTCTGTTTTCTGACAGGTACGTACCCGTCATAGTGGATCATTCGGGAGACACGCCTACCCGGGGTACCTTCCTGCTCCACCAAGGTGTTCAGAGGCGCATGCGCATCACACTGATTCACGAGAAGCGGTCTGACTTCTCGTGGAAGGACGTGAAGGAGGTGGTGGTGGGCAGGATCCGTAACTCTTTGGAATACCAGGACCCTGACTGCGAGGACACGGTGCTCTCCCTTAGTCTGTTCCCCGCTCACTTCCTGCAGTACTCTAATGATGACAGGTTTGTGTGTGTGGTGGTGGGGGGGGGGGCGTCTGTGTGTGTGTGTGTGCAATGTGTGTGTGGGGGGGGGGTGTATGTATGTGCGTGTGCAAAGTGTGTGCGTGTGTGTACGTGTGTGTGTGTGTGTGTGTGTGTGTGTGTGTGTGTGTGTGTGTGTGTGTGTGTGTGTGTGTGTGCGCGCGCGTGTGTGTGTGGTGTGGAATGTGTGTGTAACTCTGAGAAGTACAAAATCTGAATTGTCTGTAATATATATTTATCGAAAGGGATATTATTTGAATGGCTTGACTATCTTTTTTTGTCAACGTTTTACGTATGTTAGTGATTTTTACATCCTTGTTTTAGATTACATGTATGTCTATGTTAGTGTTTTTGTGTCTCTTTGTTTTAGAATAATCTGTCTTTGATAGTATTTGTGTTTATCTTTGTTTCAAACTGTTTTTATGTCTTTGTTAGTCTTTATGTATATCTTTGTTCCAGAGTCGTTTTGTGTATTTTTCAAATATTTATGTTTCTCATTGTTGCAAAGCGTGTCTGTGTTTTTGTTAGTTTTTATGTATGACTTTGTTCCAAAGTGTTTTTATGCTTTTTTTAGTGTTTTTGTACGTTTTTGTTCCAGAGTGTTTTACATCTTTGTTTCAGTGTATTCATGTCTTTGTTCCATAATATTTTCGGGTCTTTTTTTTACGGTGTTTCTGTGCGTCTTTTTTCCAAACCGTTTTATGTCTTTGTTTCATTGTTTTTGTGTCTTTGTCAGTGTTTTGAACGTCTTTGTTCAAGAGTGTTTATGTTTTTGTCAGCGTTTTAGAACGTCTTCATTCGAGAGTTTTTCATGTCTTTGTATGTGGTTTTGAACATCTTTGTTCCAGACAGTTGTCGTGTCTTTGTTTCAGTGTTTTATGTTTTCGTCAGTGTTTTTGAACGTCTTTGTTCCAGACCATTTTATATCATTGTTTCGGTCTTTCTAAGTCTTTGTTAATGCTTTTGAACGTCTTTGTTCCAGAGTGTTTTGTGGCTTTGTTTCAGTATTTGTATGTCTTTGTCAGTGTTTTTGGTCGTCTTTGTTCCAGAGTGTTTTATGTCTTTCTGGTGTTTTGGAACATCTTTGTTCCATAGCGTTTTTGATGTTGTTAACGCTTTTGATCGTCTTTGTTCCAGAGTGTTTTTCCAGTTTGAAGCAGCCTGGGACAGCTCCCTGCACGACACTCCCTTGCTGAACCGTGTGACTCCACATGGGGAGAACGTCTACATGACTCTGTCTGCTTACCTAGAGGTGACTAGTGCACCTGTACCTGTCACTGTCTGTGTCTGACTGAAGGGAATACTGCTATGTTGGCAAACATGTAAAAGGTCACCTACCTAGAGGTGACTAGTGCACCTGTACCTGTCACTGTTTGTGTCTGACTGAAGGGAAAACTGCTAACTTTCTTGGCAAGCATGTTAAAGGTCACCTACCTAGAGGTGACTAGTGCACCTGTACCTGTCACTGTCTGTGTCTGACTGAAGGGAAAACTGCTAACTTTCTTGACAAGCATGTTAAAGGTCACCTGTATGCACCGGACGCTGTTGTTTTGAAAGGAAAATACTGATGTGTTAACCATTTTCACGGTTCTCCTTACTTGAAAAATTACAATGCACTACAAAAGAATATGACACAGTGCAATACAATATCATGCAAAACATACAATACAATGCCATACTTACAATTCAGTGCAATATAATTCATAATAGTAGTAGTAGGCCTCCCTCGGTCACGGCTGACCATGGACAAAGTACATCCGTTCTAATGTCTAGATGGGCTGTCTGCTTGGTCCAAGCAGCGTCGCCTGTGGCTGTAGAGACCAATGCAAGAGAGGCAGTCTCTGTCGCAGCGGTCGCATGTGTATGCTGATGCTGGTCTGTTGGCTGTCATCCCTTTTCTGCGAACTCGCTTTTCTGCTGCAGCAGCTGACAGTTTGTCCTCACCAATCCGCAGCTGTTTCTTGAGAGTGGTTCTCCAGCTGTTGCGGTCGTCTGCGAGGTCCTCCAGGACTCAGTGTTTTGAACGTCATAATAAAATACAATATAATACAATGTAAAACACAATGTAATGCAGTGCATCACAATGCAACTCAATACGATACAATACAATACAGTACAGTATAGCACAGTACAGCACAGTACAGCACAGTACAGTACCATGCAATACAGTACAGCACAGTACAATACAGTACAGTACCATGCAATACAGTACAGCACAGTACAATACAGTACAGTACAATGCAATACAGTACAGCACAGTACAATACAGTACAGTACAATGCAATACAGTACAGCACAGTACATTACAACACAGTACAGTACAATACAATACCGTACAGTATAGCACAGCACAGTACAATACAGTACAGTACAATGCAATACAGTACAGCACAGTGCTTTACAACACAGTACAGTACAGTACAATGCAATACAATACAGTATAGCACAGTACAGCACAGTACAATACAGTACAGCACAGCACAATACAGTACAGTACAGTGTAATAGAATACAATACGCAACAGGACACGAACAGTCAGGAGATAACAGAGACCAGGTTTTAAAGAGAGTCGGAACACTCAGCTGATACTTTGATACATGAAGAAAGTGTGTTTTGATAGCATAACTGGTAAAACATGGTATACACTTAAAGCTATGTTATTACTTTTTCTCTATATTAGTGGAGTTTTTACCTTTCTGTTCTTTTTCAATAAAACAAAATGCAGTAATGAAAAGACTTTACGATTTCTTTCGCCAAATTTCAGAATTTGTTGTACAGTATTTTCAATACTGGTTATGTCACCTTTTCTGAGTTTATTTTAACCCTGATATGGCTGTAGTAGTCGGCTGGACTATAAGTAATATGAACCAGGACCTTTGAGTTTATGTTCTCTTTGAATTACATTTTAAACATAAAACGATAGTTGTCAGTTGGAATGATTGTACTATCTGTCAGTGTCAGTGATGATGTACATGGTGTATATAATACAGTACTGACTGTTGTGTCATGTACATATACTGTGATGCACTATCTGTCAGTGTCAGTGTCAGTGATGATGTACATGGTGTATATAATACAGTACTGACTGTTGTGTCATGTACATGTACTGTGGTATACTATTTGTCAGTGTCAGTGACGATGTACATGGTGTATATAATACAGTAGTGACTGTTGTGTCATGTGCATGTACTGTGGTGCACTATCTGTCAGTGTCAGTGTCAGTGATGATGTACATGGTGTATATAATACAGTACTGACTGTTGTGTCATGTACATGCACTGTGATAAACTATCTGTCAGTGTCAGTGTCAGTGATGATGTACATGGTGTATATAATACAGTACTGACTGTTGTGTCATGTATATGTACTGTGGTGCACTATCTGTCAGTGTCAGTGATGATGTACATGGTGTATATAATACAGTAGTGACTGTTGTGTCATGTATATGTACTGTGGTGCACTATCTGTCAGTGTCAGTGATGATGTACATGGTGTATATAATACAGTAGTGACTGTTGTGTCATGTATATGTACTGTGGTGCACTATCTGTCAGTGTCAGTGATGATGTACATGGTGTATATAATACAGTAGTGACTGTTGTGTCATGTATATGTACTGTGGTGCACTATCTGTCAGTGTCAGTGATGATGTACATGGTGTATATAATACAGTAGTGACTGTTGTGTCATGTACATATACTGTGGTGTACATGTACAGCTGGAGAACTGCCCTCAACCTGCCTGTGTCACCAAGGACCTGACCCTGCTCATCCACCCACGGGACACCAAGATCTCTGCCCCTAGGTCAGTGTACATGTACTGTGGTCTGCTTGGCTCTGTACGTTGGTTTGGTGTCTGTGATTGTTGTTGTTTTATCAAGGGTGTATGTTGTTGTTTTGATGTTGTTGTTTTCTGTTGTTTTGTTGTTTGTTTTGCATTTTTGTTTGTTTGTTTGTTTGTTTGTTTGTTTGTTTGTTTGTTTGTTTGTTTGTTTGTTGTCATGATCTGGTATCTCGACTTCAGTCCCAGCCTTCAACATTAAAATCTGATCTGCTCGCTGTCCATCTTATTGTTTCCATCATTTTTGGTGGTGTCAGCTTAGTGTTTCGTAGGTCCTCATTTCAAGACCATACCAGCGTGTGGGGTTTTGTGCATGCCACAGGAGTGTACCAGGTTATTGCTGGCAGATTTGAGTGGAGTGTATATGGGATCGTGCATGTGTGATAAATCCCTCTTGACCAAATTCAAAATAAACATACTTAACCCTTTGACTCCCGCACGCTGTCTACCAGCAACCAGCATCCTGCATTGTCAACCATGCTAGGAACGCAGAAATTTAACTTTTTGACTCCTTCACCTACAGGAGGCTGGTAGATGGGGTGAAGAAGTGAAAGGGTTAAATCCTTGCAGTTGGTGGATAAGGTACTAGAATCAAAGGGTTAAGATCTGGTGGTGGCGGGGGAAAAGAAATGGGGGAGAAAATCTCAGTTTTTCTCACATCGTAGACAGGTGTTTTTGACAGTAGACCCACACACTCCAATTTATGGGTTTTGATATCAGAGTGTGGTGACTTTCAAAAATGAATTGATTTAAATTGTCTTTATGTCTGTTGATGTGACAGAGATTGTCTTTATGTCTGTTGATGTGACAGAGATTGTCTTTATGTCTGTTGATGTGACAGAGATTGTCTTTATGTCTGTTGATGTGGCAGAGCACTCAAGTCCCTGTTTGGCGGATCCCGCAGTGCCGACAACAACAAAGTGTCCGGGGTGTACGAGCTGATGCTGCGCAAGTACTGCGAGACAGGTAGTCCAGGTCTGTCGTGATGCCTGTCAAGATGCCTTCACTGTTGTCAACAGTCTGTAGTTCCAGTGTTGACAGCCAGAATCCAGTATCTCACTTTTTTGTCAATTTTCACTTTTTTATACTGAACTGTTGCTTTCGAAGTGATCGTTCACTTGGTGGACTTTTTCTTGCCATGGTATTGATTTTTGATCAGTTATCGATAAAACCAAAAACCAGTATCTCAAAATGTAGATATAGCCTCTCCCCGAAAACCCAGTTAAAAATCGTCCCCTGTAAACTATCAGAAAATCGAGATACTTGGTTCTGGTTGTCAACCCAAATTTTGTGTTCGCCTACAAGACGCCGCAGCGCATGAGGCGCATCCCCCTCCCCCACAAGACTCCAGTTTTTTAAAACCAGTCCTAATCAGAGCGCTGATAGGATGCTTATAGTGCATAAGACACCCCGAAAAGCGAAAATTGAAGGTTGAAAAATGAAAACCAAAAGTGAAATATCAAAGATGAACTAACTTTGATTACAAAGAAGCAACCTTTTAAAAAATAGACATGCATAGAAAAAATGCAAAACATAACAGGGGAAAATCGGCAGGTAAAAGTCAGTTTCAAGTATTATGGAAAAAAGAACTCTAGTTTAATCTTCTTTGAAATATATATTTGTGAAAACAGAATAATGACATAATTGCAAAGAGTGACTCCTATACCATCATATGCCTCCACACCTGGCTACTGATTATGTGGCGTTATATGAACGTTCAGTGTCTATATATATGTGTGACTAAAGTCGTGTATCTGTATTGTTAACTCCTGTATGTATTCTTGTGGGTACGTCAGTGTGTGTGTGTATGTGTAATATCAGTATTTCTTTTAAATGTGTACAGCGCTCAGAATCCAAAGAATAGTGTTGTACAATATCAGTCACAATATCAGTTTGGTTTGGTATTATTATCTAAGTACCAGCACCTTGAGTCAGTTGGTGCTGGCCTGTGTGATCACAGCACTGATGTCTGTAACGTCTGTCTTCATGCAGGGAAAAGTCTCATAGAACCACTGTATCTGAGGCAGAACCAAAAAAGGATACACTGACAGCATACCGTCATTTTATGACAGAATATTGTAACTTAGTTCAATTTAATGCTCTTTTACTAACCCACATTCGGAACTCAATATGTGGACACATTGGACTCTCACCACACGTACATCATTCTCACATCTACTTCAAACACAATCACAAACCTATCGTAAGACTTGTAAACATAAACGCACCTCGACGAATCAAATTATTTACAAACTACAGCAACCAGTGATCAAGATATATGCCATGACTCCGCGCGTAGCAGTTCAGTTGAATTTTCAGTCTAAGACGGCTTACTGTTTAGGACTACATGTTTGCAACTGTCTACCTGTTCAACCACTTCAGCGTAAAAAAAATATAGACTAGGTAAAACATAGTCTAGGTAGGGCCTCAGGACCTGGCCAGCTCATGGGTTTATGTTCAGGTTTAAGGCTTGTGCCATGATCACCATTACATGGCACCTGTGACGTAAGTGCCTATGGAATTCGTTCCGAGTGCAGACATCGTCTTGAGAACCTGAAACAGCGTGAATAATGATTCCAGGTGTGAAAGACTTTCTTGTCTTAACATGATTATAAGTTCTTTATTCCTGTTATGGAACACGTAATGATCATTGTATTATCTTGACGTCATGATAATCGTGATAAGTTGACGGCTTTGTATCTTGCCCCGTTATTTCAGGCGATACGGCATGAAGAAGTCAAAGGGTTAAGTGTTTACAGATGGTCGATAGGGTGCAGGAATCAAAGGGTTAATGTAGGGATTGTGGGGTTCAGTCTTCAGTCAGATCACAGTCTATCACGCGGGCAGGCTGGCTGTTTTGTTACAGCCGTGGTTTCAAGATTTGATGTCTCGAGTTCAATCCCAGCCCGCTATATAGAAACTGGTCTGTCAGTTGTTACTGTTAATACTCCAATCATTCTGGTGATGTCACTTTACTCTTTCATAGGCCCCGGTCCCCCTTCCCTCCCCCTCCCCCTCCCCCTCCCCTTACACATTGCCCATTTCAAGACCTCGGCAACGTGTCAGGTTTGTGCAGATAATTGCAGGTAGATTTCGGTGGAGCGCGTAAGGAAGTTTCCGATTGCAAGTGAACGTTTTTGGAACAAACTCCAAACCTTTAATCTGGAGAAGTTGGAACAGTCGTGGTACGGTGAGGATACCAAGAGAGAGAACATTACCATGTTGACAATTTGACAGATACTCAGATAAAGTATTCAGACATCTTAGGGTAGGTCTGTAGCTGTCTGCTCTACAGGATTTCTGTTTTTTGTTGTTGTTGTTGTTTTTGTTATTGTCGCTTCTGTTGTTGTTCTTGTTGTTGTTATTGTTGTTACCTTGTGACAGTGAATGTACCATGTGACCTTTCCGCTTTTCTCTCCGTGGACAGCATGTCGCCATAGTGCAGCGCCATACATTTTTTCCACCGGTATGCGTGTATTTCTGTTTTCCTACGAAAGTGGATTTTGCTGTAGAATTTTACCAGGGACAACCTCTTTGATACCGTGGGATCTTTTCCGTGCGCTGAATACGTGCTGCACACGGAATGTCAGTCTGTTGACTTATCCGAATGACCAGCACTTACACCATCACCGCCACAGATCTAGCTGTCCTCCCAGTGTCAAAATCATTCCAACGTATAGGGTTCTGCGCGAGGTCAGTCAGTTTGCCACATAACTGCTGAGAATTATGGATGGAGCGCATATGGAAGTGTTTGAGTGCTATGAACTCTATTTGAACAAATCTCCAGACTCCAAACTCCAAACTCTCGTCATCTGTTTATCGACTGTGACAGAATCAGTCAACTGTCTCAAAAATTCTTCTCTACATCACACAATCATGTTTGCTGTCTCAAAACACCCTGTCTAAAAGGTAAAATCCAAGCCAACTTCTCAAAAACATCCGCTTATAATAAAATCAAATATGCTTTCTCAAAACATCCGTTTATAATTTGGTAAAACCAAGTGTGTTTCTCTAAACATCCGTTCATAATATTAAAACTAAGTATGCTTTCTCAAAACACCTTTATAAATATGTAAAAAATATGCTTTCTCAAAACCAACACCGTTTTATAATATGTAAAATAAAGTATGCTTTCTAAAACACCCTTTATAATATGGTAAAATAAAGTATGCTTTCTTCAAAACAACTAGTTTATAATCGGTAAAATCAAGTATGCTTTCTGAAAACACTGTTTATAATTTGTAAATCAAGTATGCTTTCTCAAACATCCGTTTATATAGGTAAAATCAAGTATGCTTTCTTAAAACATCCGTCTATAATAGATAAGTAAAATCAAGTATACTTTCTCAAAACATCCGTTTATAATAATAATATAGTAAAATAAAGTATGCTTTCTTAAAACATCCGTTTATAAATAATATAGTAAAATAAAGTATGCTTTCTCAAAACATCCGTTTATAAATGGTAAAATAATGTGCTTTCTTAAGGTATCAGTCGTATAAATGACAGAATTGTCTGCTTTCTCAAAACATTCTTTCTTTATACTGTACACTGCACGCGCTTAGACTGTGACGTCATTACAGGGGTGGAGCGTCGCCGTCGTCGCGTGCTGGACACGTCATCAACCTACGTGCGTGGCGAGGAGAACCTGAACGGGTGGCGCCCTCTGGGTGACTCTCTTCTGGTGGACCATCAGTGGGAACTGGAGAAACTGACACGTCTGCAGATGGTGAGACCCATTCCTGTTTTCACCGCTGTGAATTTTGAATCAAAGTGACTGCCAGCTTTTACACAAACACAAAATATAAAAACACAAAATAGAAATACGTTTCGCCTTTAATATACAAAAACAGACAAGACGGACATTTTCGGCTGAAAATTGTGCATGTCTTGCTGTGTATTACATCAAAGACACGTTCTAATTCTAATCTTTTTGTGTTTTTTTCTGTTTCTTACCATCTTGTGGTTTGCTGAGTTTGTTATTATCCCCCACCCCCACCCCCCACCCCCAACTAGTTTGCGTGTGTTACGTGCCCTGGAGGTTTTGTTGGTGGTGGTGCTTGTTTTTTGTGAATGATGAGAGTGCGCACTTTGATTTGATTCTTGAATCAAGATTTTGAGCCTTAAGTGTCATGTTGTGTTAGTGTTATCCATATTATTATATTATTATTATTTTGTTATTTTATTATATTTATTTTGTTGTCGTTATTATTATTATTATAATTATCATTATTATTATATTGTTATTATTATTACATTATTTATTTTCATTTTATTATTTTATTATTATTATTATCATCATTATTATTATTATTATTATTATATTATATTGTATTATTATCATCTATTTCATTCATATTATTATTATTATATTATGTTGTTGTATATCATTATTAACTCATAGCATTATGATCATTATGCCCATTGTCATCATTACCATGGCAGTGTAAAGAATTGTCCCAGGTTCTATACCATTAACATGGCGTGGTAAAAGAGACAACAAAAACCCTACAACCTCCAAACGTGTAACACATTTTAACCACAACAAAAAACACACAACAACACTGACGATGCTTTGTGCGCAGGTGGAGAAGACCCGCCATGTGTTACTGCTGAGAGAGAAGCTGACAGAGCAGCACAAGACCAGCGAACTGACCAAGCTGGACAAGGAGATCCGCAACACGCAGGCCAAGCCCTGAACGGCCACAACCCGGCCACAACAACACCACCTTCCTGGATGGCGCCTCCATCAAGGAGAAGGTGCTGGACGAGAACCCCAAAGACGTGGATGTCAAGGAAAAGGTGAGAGACATCTGGCCTGTGGTGAAACCGGCAGATAGCCGTTATATGCCAGCACTTTGTTTTTCATGCACATCAGAAATAGCGGCAGAATCGACCAAGCCAAAACAGCATTCGGGAAGATGAAAGGCATTCTTACCAACAAATGCCTATGAATTAACATCAGGAAGAGAGTCTTGAATGTTATATAGAACCAATACTATTGTACGGATGTGAGGCGTGGACAGTCAACAAACAAAGCCAGAACAAGATTGAGGCAGCCGAGATGTGGTTTCTAAGAAGAATGTTGAGAGTTCCATGGACAGCAAAGAAAACAAACGAGACAGTCTTGATGGAGGCTGACACAAGTAGATCACTCATAAGGAAGATTAGGAGAAGACAGGCAACATTTATAGGCCATTTTATGAGGAAGGGGGATTTGGAGCACCTGGTCACAACGGGAAAGCTGGAGGGAAAGAGAGCACCAGGTAGACCCAGGGAGAAAATGCTGGATGGACTTGCAGAGTGGCTGGGGACGAGGAGGGTGGGGGAGATGCTAAGGGCAACGAGAGATAGAGACAGATGGAAGTCCATGATCGCAAACGTCAGCGGCAGGGCACCTGATGATGATGATGATGACTTTTTTTTACTTTTGGCTTAGACTAGCTGCTGTCAAATACCTATCTATTTCCTACATACCTATCTATTTCCCAAATACCTGTCTATTTCCGCTTTTCTTTCCTCGGAAGTGAACAACTGACTGACGGGCCTATGGTTGAGAAAATATTGTCTTCACCTAGTTGATAGACAGCTGAGGCTTTGAGCATTCACTGGTTGGGGGGGGGGGGGGGGGTCTTTCTGTTATGTGAGACGAGTTCATACAGAATAGCTAGTTGTGTTGTGATTCATATCTTTTTTCATTTATTTATTTGTTTCTTTATTTGTTTTACTTTATATATGTATATGTTCCTTTTTCTGAAAATAAGATACACAGATACACATGTCATTCACGATGTAACCAGGATTGTTTCATTGTAGCTGATAAAAAACCAGTATAAAATATAGACCAGGTAAAACATGGCGAGAAACTGAAACTGAAACTGTCAAAGATTACTGATTTCCCCATCCCCTTCATCCTCCCCACCCCCACCCCCCGTGTTAACATAGTGATAAAACCCAACACTACACTGTGCAGGAACCAGAGCAGACCCCTGATATCTACAGTCTCCAAGCGGCGGAGGACAGAGAACTGAACCTGTTGGCCCGCTGTGTCAAACTGATTCTGCAGGGACGTCTTCCCCTGAAACCACCTCCCACTGTCATGACCACTGTACGTATTCTGCTTCTGGATTTCTTCGCCCTTAGGCTCTTCTGTCTTCTTCTTTTCTTTCTCAACGATAGTCTGTCCTTTTGTGTGTTCTGTTTAACATCAGAAAGTGTATTGGCCATGTGTTGTGTAAAAACACTGGCTGCAGAAATAGATGCTGATGATCAGAAGCATGCAATACCGTTAGAATTCTATAAAATTGAATAATATTTAATTCCGCTCACGTTACGATAAACGTTTACATATAGGAACCTGTACTTTTGTATCAAATATCTGTGTCTTCTCTTTTTAGTTTTCCTTTTGACATATGGTGTTGAAGTTTCGCTGATATGATAGACGATATTATAAGCATTGGTTTGTTTAGGCCATTAATGGTGTGATGTATGTTCTCTTCTAGTTCTCTCCCTCTCTAACTCTCTCTCTCTCTTCTCTCTCTCTCTCTCTCTCTCTCTTTCTCTCTCTCTCTCTTTCTCTTCTCTCTCTCTTCTCTCTCTCTCTCTCTCTCTCCTCTCTCTCTCTCTCTCTCTCTCTCTCTCTCTCTCTCTGGCTCTCCTCCCTTGCTCTCTCCCTCACTCTTTCTCTGTCTGTCTCTCTGTCTCGCTCTCTTTCTCTGTCTCTCCCTGTCTCTGTCTCTGTCTCTGTCTCTCTCTTTCTCTTTCTCTCTCTCTCCTCTCTCTCTCTCTCTCTCTCACCCTTCCCTTTCTCTTTTCCTCCCTCTTGCTGTCTCTCTGTCTCTGTGTCTCTGTCTGTCTCTGTGTCTGTCTCTGTCTCTGCCTCTCTCTTTCTCTCTCTCGCCCCTCCCCCCCCCCAATTGTGTGTGTGTGTGCGTGTGTATTCATGGCTTGTACATGTGGAAGTCATCTATTTCTCTTCACACTAAGTATTAAAAGCCAGGGATGTTGGTGTATGGTGTAATATAAAAAAAACAGGGATGTTGGATTTTTTTTTATTTAAAAGTCAGGAATATTGCATGTTGTGTGAAAAGACAGGGAATTTGTTATGTTGTGTTAAACGTCATGGATATTGTATGGTGTAATACTAAAAGTCGGGTATACTAATGTGTAGTGTAGGAGCTAACAGTCAGGACATTGATGTATTATGTATTAAATGTATTGATGGAGTAGGTATTAACAGTCAGGGACACTGGTGTAAAGTTGGTCTTTCTGTGGGTCAACAGTCACTGGCCGATTCCCTGCTCAGTTCCACCACCACTGTGGCGTCAGAGGAAAGTGAGTCTGGCAGTGACCCCATGGCTATCAGCATGGTCTCCTCCACGTTCCGACCTGGCCAAGTATGTCGCTTGTTTGTTGTTGTTTGTATGTTGTTGTTGTTGCTGTTGTTTGTTTGGTTGGTTGTTGGTTGGTTTTGGCTTTGGTCTGCCTGTGTGTGTCTGTCTGTGTATATGTCTGCCTGCATGTATGTCCGTTTGTCTGTCTGTCTGTGTATATGTCTACCTGTTTGTATATCTGTGTGTCTCTGTGTCTGTCTGCCTGTTTGTCTCTCTGGCTTTGTTTCTGTGTGTCTGTCTGCATGTATGTTTGTCTGCATGTATGTCTGCATGTGTGTATGTCTGCGTGTATGTCTGCCTGTACGGTCTGTGTGTCTGTCTGCATGTATTTTGTCTGTGTGTATATCTTGCTGTACGTCTGTAGTGTCTGTCTGAACGTGTGTCTCCTACTCACAAACAACCAAACACTACATGTGTCCATCCATTCGTCCATCAAATATTCGATCAATCGATTATTCAGTCCGACAGTCAAACACTCAGTCAGTTGTTTGCACAAAAGTAAGGCCCAGGCCTCTGTATTCACACAAACGAATGAGTTGACCCTGACCAGCACAGCAGGTGTCTGTAGTTCTTGGGCATGTTTAACACCGAGACTTAGTATGATAGTAAGCGTGGAGTGCAGATCTGTCACTCATTTTCAAGGTTATACGGAATTCCATGGCATCATGGTCATGATCTTCATTGTCAATATCATCATACCATTGTAAAACAAAACGTCTCACCATCTGTGGCCATTAATGTAGCGTAAACATGACCAAAAAAGACAAGTGAGCACAAAGGAAACTGCTTAAATGCGATGGTCCTGAAAACAGAAAGAAAATTCTATGTTGAAGAAAACAGAATAATGACAATGTCCACTCCTATCCTCTTCAACATCATCATAGCATTGTAAAACCTGTCCCAGCATCTGTGGCCTTTGAAATAACAGAAATGGGCCAAAGGTGAGCGCAAAGGAAAATAACAGCCTAAGTGTGATAACCTTGAAAAAATTAGAATGAGTTGAAGAAAAGAATATTGACAGTGTCCACCTCTGTCCTCTTCAACATCATCATAGCATTGTAAAAACTGTCCCAGCATCTGTGGCTATTAAGGTATCATAGAAAATGGCCAAAAAAGAAAAGGTGAGCACAAAGAAAATTGCCTAAGTGCGATGGTCCTGAAAAAAGAAATTTATGTTGAAGAAAGCACAAAATAATAATGACAATCTCCACTCCTAATCGTCTTCAACATCATCATAGCATTGTCAAAATTTCCCCAGCATCTGTGGCTATTAAAGTAAATAGAAAATTGGAGAAAGAGAAAACGTAAGTACCAAGAAAATTGCCTAAGTGTTATCATCCTGACAAAGATACAATAAGTTGAAGAAAAGAATAATGCCAACGTCCATCCTTGTCTTCCTCAGATCCGTCACCTTCCTGCCTCTCCAACATTCCATGTCCAGCGAGAGCATCAGTGGTGGCAAGACCTCACCATTAGCCGACCTGGAGAACCGGAAGCTGAGCCTTCCCATCAAGCCCATCAACCTGGACGCGCCGCTCTTTGTACCGGAAGCGGAAGAGGTGCGCGTGTCGCCGGTGGTGTCACGCCGCGGGTACCTCAACTTCCTGGAGGAGAGCACAACGGCTGGGTCAAAAGATGGGTGGTGAGTGCTCACATCAATCGTCACTTGATTTTTTATGTAAAATAAATGGGGCGAGAGACAGACGTTTGGAGTGTGGTATCTGTTCAAGAGGGATTCATGGCACGAGGACAATTCCACATGCGCTCCACCCAAATCTGCCAGCGATTATCTGGCAGACTCCATGAGCATGTGCAAGACCCTATGCGCCGGCAAGGTCAAAATAGGATGGGGGAGGTAGAAGAGAGATCTTAAAATAGGATGGGGAGGGTAGAAGAGAGATCTTACAATAGGATGGGGGGGGGTTCAGAAGAGAGAAGGATCTATGAAACAGCTACTAAGCTGACACCACCAGAATGACAAAAATACCAAAGACGGGCAGCGTTTAATGTTGTAGGCTAGGATTGAACTCGAGATGTCAGATCTGGAATCCACAGCTCTATAGAGAGAAACACGCCGTTAGTTCAGTTGAGAGACACACACGGTGATCAAGTGGGAAAGACGTTTGGCTTCCATTCAGAAGGTCTGGGTTCGATCCGCTCTAACACCTCCACATGGTGGGTAAACGTGGAGAGTTCTCCAATCTCCCGGCTCAACATCTCTGCAGATCTGTCAGTGCCTAACCCCCCCTTTCGTGTGCAGGCACTTAGGTTCGATCCTGCACTTAGGCAGGATCGAACCTGGACCTTCTGATTGGACGTTTGATGTCTTGTCTGCTTGATAATCGCACCGACATGATAGTGTCTAATGCTGAGGTAAAGACACAATTAATGCTGCTCGGTTCTGTATGTATGCTGTTTTGTTATCAGAGTTCTTGGAGCGGGGGATTAAGCAGTTCTTTTCAAGCACTAAGTTTATACTCGAAATAGATACTCAAAGAATCTGTTAACATTTATTTACTTGTGCTTCTAAGATGTCAGGTCTATTTCGAGAATCAAATCAAGCTTGTTGCATTGTGTCAGGAAAGAAAATGACATTGATGAACTAGTCTGCATACCTAATTCCCATCAATTCCAGCCCAATAAAATACTCTCAGTACATCACCAGTACAGTCCTGTGTTCACTGTGATGTCCACCATTTGTTGCTCTGTGTCAGGTCGTACGTCGTCCCTACGTGTACGTGTACAAGAGCGAGAAGGACCCTGTGGTGAGAGGCATCATCAACCTGGCCACGGCACACATCGAGTACTCTGAGGACCAGCAGGAACTGCTCAAGGTAGTGGGTCATAGCACAAGGAACTTGTACCACATCATTATTGTATGGCGATATTCTCAACAGTTACACTGAAAACAACTTTTTGCATCGATGTACATAACGTCTTGTTTTGTTTTTGTTTAGCGTACTCTTTCAAAACAAAAAATATTAAAAATATTATTAATGGATATGTGACTAACTTTTTCTAACTTTTTTTCACAGTACGAGGTAAGATTGGGATTTTTTTCTTATTTTTGATTTCACGTATGACACCATTCTCAATATCTGTGTCTTCTAGTATATACCTGTGATAAACCATTTTTTATTTTCAAGCCCTAAACACCCTTTATCAGACGCAGCTGGACTTTACCACGTGAACGTGTTTTGTGTTTTTACACCAAAACAATACACATAACATCACTATGATGAGATTTGTCAAAATCTGAGTCAAAGTGACCCCCAGCATGCTGGCCAATAGAAACCAGCAACATATGAAATACATGACAATTGTATTGAATCATTAAAACATCAAATTGTAGATCAACTGGCCTTTGTCAAACGTACACAAAGACAATAAAAAAACAATATGTTAGCCGTCAGCAAAAACAACAGATCAGATAATCTGTTAGCGTTCAGCAAGACTAACAGATCAGAGTATGTTTAGCCGTCGCAAAAACAAGTTCAGATTGTTGCGTCAGAAAAAAAAGATCAGATATGTTAGCCGTCAGCAAAAACAACAGATCAGATATGTTAGCCGTCAGCAAAAACAACAGATCAGATATGTTAGCCGTCAGCAAAAACAACAGATCAGATATGTTAGCCGTCAGCAAAAACAACAGATCAGATATGTTAGCCGTCAGCAAAAACAACAGATCAGATATGTTAGCCGTCAGCAAAACAACAGATCAGATATGTTAGCCGTCAGCAAAAACAACAGATCAGATATGTTAGCCGTCAGCAAAAACAACAGATCAGATATGTTAGCCGTCAGCAAAAACAACAGATCAGATAAAGTCCTTGATATTTCCATTTGCTGGAGTGTATCGTGTGTATAATAATATATATATGTGATGTTTGTGTTGTTGTGTGCTTGTTGCGTGTGGTGTGTGGTTAGTGTATTGTGTGTGATCGTGTGTATGTGTGTGTGTTGTGTGTGTGTGTGTGTGGTGTGCGTGTGCGTGTGTAGTGCTCAGTGCGGCTATGAAACGACATGGTGAGGAATGACTACAATGTGTTTTGATGCTGTACTGTAATTGTTGTGTAATGTGCTGTGTGTCGTGTCAGATAGTGAAATGTTTGTAGCCGTCAGTGCACAGATCAGTTAAAGTCTGTTGTATGTGTTCTGTGGTGTGAGTGTGTCGTATGTTGTTGGTATGTTGTGTGTGTGTGTGTGTGTGTTGTGTGTGTTGTGTGTATGTGTGTGTGTGTGTGTATGTGTGTGTAGTGTGTGTTGTGTGTGTAGTGTGTGTGTGTGTATGTGTGTGTGTGTTGTGTGTGTGTGTATGTGGTGTGTGTGTTGTGTGTATGTGCGTGTGTATGTGTGTGTTGCGTGTGTGGTGTGGTGTGTGTGTGTGCGCGGGTCGCGTGTGTGTGTGTGTGTGTGGTGTGTGTGTGTGTGTGTGTGTGTGTGTGTGTGTAGTGTGTTTTCGGAGAGGGGGTTGGGGTGGGTGTTATAAGCGTTTCGATTTTTCTCAGGTATATCTGTGCACATAGTTCTGTGGACACTGTGCAGATGGTATTGTGCTGCAAAGTCTGCATCTGTGTCTTGAGTGGGCGTGAATGTGGATGTGTTCATGTTCCTTAAGACAACCAGTGACGTGTCTTACCCATTTCCAACTTGCATACGCACGTTAAACATCCTGTTAGTGTTGACGGTGTCTGGTGGCTAATGGAAATATGTAAATACCAGCATTACCCCCACCCAAGACAGAATATACATAGGGTGCAACAAACATACCACCTGCAAAATACTGGCAAAGACAACGTGTTTACACAACCCCCCCAAAATCAGATTGCTTGAAACATAAATAGAAGACTCAACCAGCAGATGCAAACCTCCACATTTGGTGACTTACCACTGATGACATGTTTGTGTGTTTTCAGACACAGAAGCTTTCTCCGTGCTGACCAAAACACGAGGTTTCCTACTTCAGACCCTGGACGACAAGGATTTCCATGACTGGCTGTATGCCATCAACCCTCTCCTGGCTGGTCAGATCAGGTGGGTCTGATGCTATTTGCTGTCTGTCTGTATGTGGCTTGTGCTGTTGTATGCAATAGCGATGACTTGCTGTAAGAACGATAGATAATAATGATAATGATAAAATAATAATAATACAATAATAATATAATATATAATATATATATTAGTAAGTAGTAGTAGTATGTAGTAGTCTTAACTGTCATAAATCATTATTGTAAAAAATAAAATTATTGATAATAAATTAATGATAATAATAATGAAACAACAACAACAATAATAACAATAATAGAAAATTATTAAACTTTGTTGAAATTATTTTTTTTCCATTTTTTTTATAAAAAAAATACACAAAATATCAATTCAAACAATTCAAAAACACAATTTGGCATAAAAAGGTTTCAAAGTCAACATATTTGTAAGGCATTAATGGATCTACACATGTGCTTGAAATGTCGTCAGTAGCAAAACGTGAAGTGAAAGAGGAAACGTTCACGGTTAAAACGATGACAAACATTCACACTACTCGCGTAAATAGAACAGTGATTACATCAAACTTCATCCTTAACAAGTTGAAAACGTAGATGTTTGTCTTTGATCGTGTGCAAGTTCCAAGTCACTTTTGCATCGTATTTTCTAGGTAATATTTTGTGGCGAGTATCTTGTAAAAGAAGTGATACCCGGGAAAGCTTTGCCCAGTTTGCACTTATAAAGGCATCGTTTTCCTAGAAGAATCATTGCATCAGCTATTGAAACTGCATATTTTCATCAACCCAAAATAAATGATAAAACTTTCATTTCAAAATGTATGTAAAAAATTGCAGTATTCTTCCATATATCATTTGAGATCGATTGTTGCTGTTCATTTTCGTATTCAGCTAAACGCATTGAAAACAAAATACTGTAAAAATGTTAAGTGTATTTGCGGCAAACAATTCACACTGTTTCACTAGCCTATTTTACTGCAAAATGCTACGTTCTTTTTTACCAAAAATGTTTACACAAGAAAATTATTCTGAAACTCATTTTACAGAAGTAACTTACGATCAATTTTTGTCAGTTAAAATTTCAGAATCGTTGGTTCACAGTCCTGTTAATGCATTACTTTAAGTTTTTGAAGTTTGTACTTTAGAGTTAAATTTTCCATACACATGGTTGATGTTAATTGTTAGTGTTAAGTTCTTGTGCCATTTTTCTATTTTCCCACCTACTTATGTCTATAACTCTGTCTCCTCTCTGCCCCAAATCCAACCCGCCCATCTCTCATCTCTCATACTCTTTTTTTGTCTAATATCACTCATAGTGAAAAGACGTTAAATCAAAGAACGAACACCAAAATAAGGTTTGTTTTCACTTAATCTGATCTCTGTACAGTTGACACGTTGTCACTTCAACAATTCTTTAATCATTTCCCAAAGATTTTGACGCGCCAATATGTCTAAAATACATTAACAATGTTGTGTTTTGTTTTCCAAACCGAAGTCATGGAAAAAAATTATTCACAAGTCCCATTTCTTTTAGAATGCCATAAATTCCCGGAGTTCTATCAAATTTTAAAAAGTAACAAAATACACTCACAAAACATGAAATAAAAATAAGTCCTTAGGAACTAATAATATAAGTCTTAAGAACCATAATACAAAGAAGAGACAATTAATATAAATGAATACTAGTATTCATAGACACACAAACAATAGGTCTTTAACTGGACACTAAAACATATGAAGAAAACACAAAACCAACAGACACATTACAAGACACTAACAATTTACATATCGCACAATGATGCAGTTGAGAGTTCCATTGACAGCAAAGAAAACAAACGAGACAGTCTTGATGGAGGCAGACACATGTAGATCACTCATAAGGAAGATTAGGAAAAGACAAGCAACATTTATAGGCCATTTTATGAGGAAGGGGGATTTGGAGCATCTGGTCACAACGGGAAAGCTGGAGGGAAAGAGAGCACCAGGTAGACCCAGGGAGAGAATGCTGGACGGACTTGCAGAGTGGCTGGGGATGAGGAGGGTGGGGGAGATGCTGGGGGCAACGAGAGATAGAGATAGTTGGAAGTCCATGGTCGCCAACGCCATGCGGCAGGGCACCTGATGATGATGATGACAATGATGCAGAAAAAGGGGAGGGTAGGAGGACACATAATGCCCCAAACACCGAAACGTGTAGATGTTTCGTCTGAGTCTGTGTCAGTGTGAAGTGTATTCAAGCTCTAAAGTGAATGCAGTACTTCAGTTATCGTACAAGATTTTGTTTGTTCAAAAACGATTCCTCGCACTCGAACGTGTCCATATACGCTCCACCCGAATCTGCCAGTAATTCTCAGGCAGGATCCTTGAGCCTCGGCAAAACCTTACACGACGATGTCTTCTTCTTTCTGTTATCTATCCACTTGTGCCATCATGGGTTTTGTGAGGAGCCAGTGGTCAGCAGTGAAAGCTGTCGGACGTGAGGGAGTGGTGTGTTGGTAAGTGGGGCCCATAAACGCCAAGCTGACACCACCACAATGATCGGAGCGTTCAGGTATTTAGATGGGCATTGAAGAGGTCAGGTTCTTATAGATAGATAGATAAATATTTGGTGTTTGTGTGTTTGTGATCTTACACTTGACAATAGCCGGTTGGCCAAAAATTTGCGCCTGTCTTGTCTGGTTGTATTAAATACGCGTTCTGTTTCTTTTTTCGTGTTTTTTTTTCTGGTTCATAAAATGAACTGGTTTATTTTCAGATCCACACTGTCCAGACGTAAACAGCCCATGATGATGTAGACAGGAAGTCAGGATCCAACCATCTTTCTACACCACATCTCCCTCTTCCTTGTCATCAGTGATGTCCCTTTGTCATCAGTGATGTCCCTTTGTCATCAGTGATGTGATTTTGATCAAGGTCTGCATTGGCTGTTTCACCAACACTCCCCCATCATCATGCTTTTCCACAGTCTGCAGAGCAACCACGAACTGGACCTCCATAACACTCGATGTGTTTTATTCATACTGTTCAAAAACAGACAAACTCTGTCATCTGTGAGAGATGAGCTTACACCAAGCTAGAAAACCTTAACTCTGTTGTCTATACTTAAACTGCAAACTCATCCAGGTTTATATGATTTACTTCAGTTGTGTTCACCTGACAACTGCAGATGTGTTACATAAAACTGATGATCTTGTCATTGGACATGAGTTTCTCTGTGTCATTTTACAACTGCAAAAACATTTTAATCAAATCGACAGTTTTCGTCATTCGTAGTAATTTACTTTTGATTGATGTAAACGTGCATAAAAAATCACTTGAAGTCCTTATTTTTTCAGCTTCACTATCCAAAAAGCACTTAACGAATCAGAGAATATTTGGATAATTTTTCCTCCACGATTCGAATTTTAACATGTGGACTGAAAGAAACGTAAAATAATCATCGCTAACACCAATCTTTGTTTTGTATGTATGTTTGTTTTGTTTATTTGTTTGTTTATTTGTTTGTTTGTTTGTTTGTTTGCTTATTCAGTGACTTGTTTACCTGTTTGTTCTATGTTGGTTTCGTTCATTTTGTTTGTTTATAACCAAATTTTGTGATAAACGCCAGTATAGGTGTGGGGCTGATTGTGCTGCCAACAACATCTCGGTAATATGTTATAACTCAACAGGTCTAGCACTGACACACTTTGAAATCAAGAGAACGATATTTCGGTTGATGCATGTGTGTGAGTTGATGAGGGAGAAACAGAAAAAAAGAGAGAAAGAGAAATGGAAAATGTGATATATATATATATGTGTGTGTGTGTGTGTGTGTGCGTGCGTGCGTGTGTGTGTGTGTGTGTGTGTGTGTGTGTGTGTGTGTATGTGTGTGTGCGTGCGTACGCGTGTGTATTTGAGAGCATGAGAACACCATCTGGAACAAAGTTAACCTCAAGAAGCCAGTAACTACCTTCAAGGCTGAGTCAGGCTTATACTGTTTTTCTTAAACGATCTCTTCTGTACGACTGAAATTAATGTTAAATTCTACTATCACTTCAGTCTCATATCCTGTATCTGTGGGTGTGGGTATGTAAAGAACTGTCACGCTCACCTTCTGTTTGACATGACATTTGAAACTAATATATCTCGTACAGAAACTGACGAACTAACGCTTCAATCCATAAAGAACAGCTGATCATCCTTTTCCACCATCAGTTTCAATTGTGTATAAACAATGACATTCTCTGATCCAGGAAAAAATCTCATTTTTTAAAAGTAGTTTAGCAGTATCCCTATGTTGATGTAGTGTTGATATTTCAGTCGGTTTGTTATGCTAAAAATGTTTGATTTACAGGTCATTTTTCTTTTAATGATATCGTTTTGTGCTCAGCTATACCGTAAACGCTTGTCTTTTAATGATATCGTTTTGTGATCATCGGAATCGTTTAGTTTTCTTTGATTTGTCTGATTATCATCTTATATTTGAATACTGATGGCTGCAGAAAGTTAAGGTGGTCTTTGCTTAGGTGAAAGGAAACTTGTACCAGTGCCGTGTCAGTCTGTGCATAGGAACTGTGTTGGCTGGAAACATATTTCTCCATGTATCATATATGCATTCTCGTTCTGAATACCATTTTTATGAATTGTAATACATTATGTCTATGTCAACTTGCCGTATAGCAGTGTGGCTGTGTTGTGGTTCATAGTGCTTTTTGTGTTCAGTGTATGAAGATATTCCACACACATTAAAACCTACATGTTGTTTGTGGTTAACTTGTTCATGTGCTCACACGTCATGTGGTGTTAAAAAGTTATCTTTAGGCCTATTGCTTGTTGTCACGTTTGGACTTGTGGTCATCTGTGAGCCGCAGTCACAGAAGGAATTGATGGAAATCCTGTTTTTATCACAACCAGGTCTGGATATCTTGGTCGTTTTCATTTTAGAGATAGTGATGTAGATTTCCATCTTTCGTCTTGCAATGATGACAACGTAATACTAAACTATTTTCTTGTCAACCTTTCATGTAGATATTAGTTTAGATATTGATGTCAATGGCTATCGTCATCACACGGCAGTAGCCCTGATCACATTGAGCACTGACACACGATGTTACCATACACCATGTTAAGTCTTCTTGTGCGTGACCTTTGTCCTGTGATCATCATAGTTATTGAAGTTTGCTGTCTCTGTGACAGAAACTCTGACAAGAAAATGGTTTCATTATCATGCTTCAGTGTGTCTTAGTTGCGCATATGTGCTGGCTTTACATTGCAATTTTAAGCACCCATCTGTACAGCCATGTTGTTTTTTTCACGTCATTGGGAATACTAAACCAAGAAACTGACAAGAAATGAATTCACCCCAAGTGTTCCAATCTGTAGTTATCTCTGTAAGTTGGCAGTTTGCGTAGCGTTAGACAAACAAGACTTGAACAGTTTTCATTCAAGTATAGTGTCAACTTGAATAAAGTTGGCGTTTTATAATGACAGCTGTTTGATTGACAAGTATATGGGGGATGACCAACACACTCTATAGTGTGTGACATTACACAGCAAAAAACTACCTACTGATGTTTTCATGGGTTATTGATCACATTCTTTGCTTAGTGCTCTTGTTTAGAAGTAAAGACCTGAAATTGTTATTGTCGTGATTGTCAAACTTAACGAAAAGTGTTATTGATCCTTTGCAAATTAATGAAAGTTTTGATTGGCCCGACATAGACTCATGAAAGTTTTGATTGGCCCCTGACAAACTCATGAAAATTTTGATTGGTTTGTGATAAATTGGGTTATCTTTAATAGCTTCATTAGAGGAAGGGGGGCAATCATGTTCAGTAGTACAGTGAACTCCCTTGGAAAATGCCTATATATAGTTGCACAGAAATACATCATTGGTTCATTCACCCATTCGATTGCCATCCAGGGTGGATCAGAGAACCGAATAAAGCATCGGTTTCTCACAATGCTTTAAAATTATTGAAGGCTTCTTCAAAAAATTATTTTCGCTAGTCCTCGTATACTCTAAGAGTGGAAGGACTTTAAAACTCACTCAACTAACTAACTAACTTACATCATTGGTTGATGGTTTGACTAGCTGACAAAGGAAACCTGCTCTAGTGATGCCTCGTGACCAGCAGAGCTGACTTGTTTATTGGCGTATCTAGTGGTCTCCTTGACAAAGGAACGAAGCTTGCTATTGTGATAAGTGCTTTGTATGAACTACGATAAAAAGACATTCACTGACTGATAAATCTGCTGACTTAGGATTGAAGTTTGTGATCACTGGGTTGATTCCTTGGTCCTTGGTAACAATGTCAACTAATTGATTGGCAAAGTTGATCTGAAGTAAGGAATTTCAATGATCATTGTTCAGTCTATTTCTTACTCTGACATTCCATTCTTCTCTGCTCTAATTGTCAAAAACAAGACATGGCAATTTCATTTGTAAATAGTGTTTGACTAGGGGGATGTTAACGTCTTTGAGCTTCTACTGTCAGTGTAGAAAATACCATTGTCTACCCAAACGTGAATTGTACAGGAAAAGCCAGATCTGATTTTGTGACCAGTAAAGGGGTGTATGTAATGATGAATACAATTATACGCTGGTCAGTTCCTTTGCTGCCATAACTTTTGTTTGTGGGTTTTTGTGTTCACCAACTGTAACCTGTAACTATACCCATGGTTGTATTCACAGTGGGTTGTGGTAGTATTAGTGTTACCAACATTCGAACCAAGAAACTCAAGTAACACACACACACACACACACACACACACACACACACACACCACACACACTCACACACACACACTACACACACACACACACACACACACACACACACTCACACACACACATACACACACACACACACACACACACACACACACACACACACACACCACACACACACACACACACACACATACACATACTCACAAGCGCCCGCACGAAGGTCAAATCGATTATATGATCTCAATCATTTATTTGAATGCTATACGTTTCCGCTTGATGATTCAAAAGAAACTGTAGAACGCTGAAATGAGTTAATGTTTTGATGGCGATAATTTTCAGAGTAGTTTACAGCCACAGTTATGTAAATACTGCAGTCTCATACTTGATGTTTTTGTGTCGTCGTCAACACCACATGTACATGTTTCATTTCACCTGCAAACTGATGAATTCATGTGTTCAGCCAGGCATAGTCATGCACTGTGTTTCATGAGTGTCTCACTCTGTATCGGTCACTGGAGATGTGCAGTATCATTTTTGCCCTTTTCTTTTCTTAGAAAATGTGTGGGCTATTAAAACATTTGACACATCACTATATCATTTCGGATATCATTGCATCATTTGAGATATCGGTGTATCGACATGAAGTATCTATACGTGGGTTTCTTCATTTTGAAGATTTGTAGTTAATAACATTAGGTAAATATCTGTCATTATGAATATTGGATGTTCCTGTGAGGTAAACGTCAGACTTAATCAATATTCGATGTTATGTTGTTCAAAGAAAAAATAAAGCATAAGATTATGTCTGAGCCATCGGATGTTTCAGCAGATTTTTTCGCTTTCTTAGTTGTCTGTGTCAAATGAACATGGCGGTTGACTGTCGCCTTTCAGCAAAACGAAAACGGCCAGAAGAAAGCTGAATGTATTGTCTACGTTCGTGTTGCCTAAGTGTCTTTTCTGTCAGTCTTGGTGTTCAGTGATTTTCCCCACATCGTAGTTCTGTGCGCTTCGTCGTTTCTTACAGTGGACATCTTACAGTGCACATCAGTGGTGCAACCTTGTTCCCAAATTGCTAACCAAACAAAACCAAACTAATGCATACTGCAGTTACCCGAAGAGTCGAGTGAGGTATCTATAACAAAATGTGTTTGGTATAAGTAATGTCAAAGGTTGTAAACATCTTTGGCATGTTGAGTCTGCATTGAAACGTTCATCAAGTAAATTCCATATATGTAAACATCCATGGTGGAGTGGTCCAGCTACATCATTTGAAAGACCCGAGTGAATTCGCTAACGTTTTTGGATTTCAGTGGAATATACAAAAGTCATGCTCAAAGGACTGAAGTATTAAACACCGAGTAAATCTGTCACAGATGTTAAAACATGTGACAGAGATTAGCCAATCACATCAAAAATGAAAAACATTTTCTTTGAGTTGAGACATAATTGCAGAAGGCGAATTGGCTCGAGCAAATTGATCCAATGATAGTACTGATAAAGGAATGCCAATCGGTGAGTTAAGCCAGTGAATGACATACCATGAATATGTCTTCTGACAGAAGCCAATGACACTACAAATGTCCTTTGTGAGCTGAGCCAATGGTACACCATATGACAGTAGGTCTAACCAATGATAATGAACTGTCTTCGGTCAGCTCAGCCAGTGGTATTAGACATGAATACCTTCAGCAGGTTCAACCAATGATATTACGATAAAAACAATCGTGGGACAGTTGAACTAGTGACACCACAGATGATGACAAGACCTAGGCGACCTGCACCAATGAAATGGTTAATGGGGAACCAGTGATACTTCAGGAGATGATTGTCTTTTCGGAACATTAATACATGGCTTTCACAAAACAACAAACTTACACTATGTTTCATAGATAAAGAGTGCACCATAGTATAGAACCAATTCTGCTGCATGAATTCAAATGAACCGAACAAATAACCGAAGGTCGAATAAGTTGTTTAAACAGAGATGACATGAAATATCATGATTCATATTTGAAAAGGACTGTATAAAAGTTGGCAAGAAAGCAACAGATGTAAAGATTGGTGTAATAAGTCAAACAGAAGTAGGTTTTCTGGATTAGATTTGGGGACAAATATCTTGTAGATATAAATGGCCTTTCGCGTGGTGCTAATCTTGTGGAGTGATGGTAGACACCAGAAAAACGATACCATTACAAATAGTCACGACACAGATGACAAGATCCAGTTGATGTTTGTCTGTCACTGGGTGTAAGACGGTATTTCTGTTTGGCTCAATAACCAGCAGTGTATCTAAAGGCACGATTTCCATCAAATAAATGTTTTCTTTACTTCTCTTCTGTGTGTGCTCAATGTCTTTTTCTTTGTGCGTTCTTTTCTTTTGTAAAATGTGTTTTTATGGGTGTGTGTGTGTGTGTGTGTGTGCGTGCGTGTGTTTGTGTGCATGTGTGCGCGTGCGTGCGTGTATGTATGAGTGTTAAAGAGAGACACACAGAGATATTTGCTCCAAAACCGGGATCTTATATTTGCTTGTTATATTTCTTAATTATTTTATGTTCATTTGACGTTGCACAAAACTAACCAGGTTGCTCGATTTCTGTTTTCACTCCGGTATTGTTGACATGATTTTCACTTATGTTCACTTCTTTTGAAGGATATAAACTTTTACTTCAGTCAGTTTCTGCTTTCGAGCTATCTTCATTACGATAATTTCGAACGGGTAACGTGAAGATACATTGTGAAGTAAACTTCATCCTCAGAAACTGAACAAAACAGTCATGTTTACTGTCAGACATACGGGTAGAAGCCAACACCGTCTTAACTAACACTGTACTTATAGCTTGTACCGTGATTCGGGTAGGTAGGAAAATATTCTTCCTGGATATTAACCATTCTGTGTGCAGGCTTTTCTGTTCTTTGGTTTTGTCTTGATTTTTGTTTGTTTGTTTGTTTTGTTTTGTTTCATTTTTTGAGGTGGTTTGTTTTTTTGGTTGTTTGTTTGTTTGGTTTGTTTTGGTTTGGTTTGTTTGGTTTGGTTTGGTTTGGTTTTGGGTTTGTTTGTTTGTTTATTTTTTTGTTTGTTTT
>JAPXFY010000015.1:81033308-81055808 GCA_030674185.1 Monoplex corrugatus
CAAGAAGATGAAAAGCGTTCTTACCAACAAATGCCTATCACATCAGGAAGAGAGTTTTTGAATGTTATATAGAACCGATAATGTTATACGGTTGTGAGGCGTGGACAGTCAACATGCAAAGCCAGAACAAGATTGAGGCTGCCATGATGTGGTTTCTAAAAAGAATGTTGGGAGTTCCATGGATAGCAAAGAAAACAAACGAGACAGTTTTGATGGAGGCAGACACAAGATCATTCATGCGGAAGATTAGGAAAAGACGGGCAACATTTATATGCCTTTTTATGAGGAAAGGGTAATCAGAGCACCTGGTCACAACAGGAAAGCTGGAGGGAAAGAGAGCACTAGGTAGACCCAGGGAGAAAATATTGGACTTTCATGGTGGCTGAGGACAAAGAGGGTGGATGATGTGCTTGCGGCGACAAGGGAAAGATGCATATGGAGGGCCATGATCGCCAACGCCACGCAAAGGGCACATGGTAATAATGATGGACATTTCTTGAAGGTCACAAAAACTGAACGCTTTCACTGCCCTATCCTGTCCAGTGACTTCCTGCATAGAGTGAGGGAGTGAAAGGGTTAAGTTTTTACAGCTTGTGGACCATCACCACCATCATGTGCCATGGCGTTGGCGATCATAGCCCTCCGTACGAATCTTTCCCTTGTCGCTGAAAGTGCATCTCCCACCCCCTCTGTCCCTAGCCACCCTGCAAGTCCGTCAGCGGACAGCGGACTGGCAGGTCGTGAGTTCCAGTCTCGGTCGGTTCTGACACAATGGTTTTGGTTTATTTGGCCCTACTCGTCGCCAGCCTGGTGATGAGCGTGTTGTGGACTCCTCTGGGAGGACTGGAACCACACAATTGAGGCTCGTCCATTTTGCGGATGTGTCATTGGGAGTGTTGTTCGTGATTCTTCTCTTGGATTGAAATGTGTTCGATGTTTTATTGTAAATGACATTCTGCTCAGTAAAAAATAACAATGTCTTTTATTTTTGAAGCATCAAGCCTCTGTTTGTGTATCAGAACACTAGGTGTCTGGAGCAAGGAGTATTGAGAAACTAATGTTAACTGATCTTTCTAACAAAGAGCTAAACTCATCAGCTGATAATCCTAGATTAGTTGCATGGTATGACATGTGATTATTGGATGTACCCTCTTGAGCTAATCTGTCAGAATCTTCATTCCAGTAAGGTCCACAGTGTATTTGACCCAGCAGAATTTTATATTAACACCGTATATTGACATGTAATGGTTTAATTGTTTGATGTTAAAAATAATGTCATTTGGAACTTGACTGTCATGTTTTAAATTATACAACACTTACTTGAGAGTAAACACTTAGTATAGGACCAGAAAACCACGAAAATACAATCAGAACGCATATTTAATATAACCAGACAAGACAGGCGCAAATTATCGGCAAACTGGCCTTTGTCAAGTGTAAATGTAAGATCACAAACGAACAAACATCAAGCACAAAAATTAGGAGAAAAAGACAGAAACTTCCCTGCTGCTTTGTCCAGTGGGAGAAAAGGAAGAAGCAACAACAGGGAGAAAAGGAAGAAGCAACAACAGGGAGAAAAGGAAGAAGCAACAACAGGGAGAAAAGGAAGAAGCAACAACAGGGAGAAAAGGAAGAAGCAACAACAGGGAGAAAAGGAAGAAGCAACAACAGGGAGAAAAGGAAGAGGCAACAACAGGGAGAAAAGGAAGAAGCAACAACAGGGAGAAAAGGAAGAAGCAACAACAGGGAGAAAAGGAAGAAGCAACAACAGGGAGAAAAGGAAGAAGCAACAACAGGGAGAAAAGGAAGAAGCAACAACAGGGAGAAAAGGAAGAAGCAACAACAGGGAGAAAAGGAAGAAGCAACAACAGGGAGAAAAGGAAGAAGCAACAACAGGGAGAAAAGGAAGAAGCAGCAACAGGGAGAAAAGGAAGAAGCAACAACAGGGAGAAAAGGAAGAAGCAGCAACAGGGAGAAAAGGAAGAAGCAACAACAGGGAGAAAAGGAAGAAGCAGCAACAGGGAGAAAAGGAAGAAGCAACAACAGGAGAAAAGGAAGAAGCAACAACAGGGAGAAAAGGAAGAAGCAACAACAGGGAGAAAAGGAAGAAGCAACAACAGGAGAAGAAAGGAAGAAGCAACAACAGGGAGAAAAGGAAGAAGCAACAACAGGGAGAAAAGGAAGAGGCAACAACAGGGAGAAAAGGAAGAAGCAACAACAGGGAGAAAAGGAAGAAGCAACAACAGGGAGAAAAGGAAGAAGCAACAACAGGGAGAAAAGGAAGAAGCAACAACAGGGAGAAAAGGAAGAAGCAACAACAGGGAGAAAAGGAAGAAGCAGCAACAGGGAGAAAAGGAAGAAGCAACAACAGGGAGAAAAGGAAGAAGCAACAACAGGGAGAAAAGGACGAAGCAACAACAGGGAGAAAAGGAAGAAGCAGCAACAGGGAGAAAAGGAAGAAGCAACAACAGGGAGAAAAGGAAGAAGCAACAACAGGGAGAAAAGGAAGAAGCAGCAACAGGGAGAAAAGGAAGAAGCAACAACAGGGAGAAAAGGAAGCAGCAACGGGGAGAAAAGGAAGAAGCAACAACAGGGAGAAAAGGAAGCAGCAACAGGGAGAAAAGGAAGAAGCAACAACAGGGAGAAAAGGAAGAAGCAGCAACAGGGAGAAAAGGAAGAAGCAACAACAGGGAGAAAAGGAAGAAGCAACAACAGGGAGAAAAGGAAGAAGCAACAACAGGGAGAAAAGGAAGAAGCAACAACAGGGAGAAAAGGAAGAAGCAACAACAGGGAGAAAAGGAAGAAGCAACAACAGGGAAGTTTCTGTCTTTTTCTACTAATTTTGTGTATTTGGTGTTTGATCGTTTGTAATCTTACATTTACGTTGACAAAGGCCAGTTTGCCGAGAATTTGTGCCTGTTTTGTCTGGTTGTCTGAAATACGCGTTCTGATTCTGTTTTCATGTTTTTCTGGTTCCTGTTTGCTTGAACGTGGATTGTCGCTCTTGTTATGGATAGTAATAGAACATTGTGGATGGCTAACGAGAGACTATTAATAAAACTGGAGGCATGAGATCTTCAGACCACAACTCTATCAGAAGAGCCGGCCAGCCTGTTACAAGGAGGAATGGACAATACAGTACATGTGCTTGTGGTGTTAACAGACTGATTGGGAAATGAATAAGCTGTGAAATGAGTTACCATCCCAGCATGAACAGTAGTCAGTCACAGATGGCCATCATAATTATGTTCCTGTGCAGGACAACTGCACACAGTCATACGGACCTGTTGAGTACAGATGTACTGTACAACTGCACACAATCATGGTACAACTGCACACACGGACCTGTTGTGTACAGATGTACTGTACAACTGCACACATGGAATACTGTATATATATATACACATATCCTGTAAGACGCCTCAGATTGGAACTTCTGAAACAACCAGCAGTAACACAGTGATAATTGTTGTACTAGACATTGGGGGTACTGTTAGGGTTAGTTAACTCCTATCCACAATTACTGCTTGTGTGCTGTCGTTCTGTGTGCAATAGCTCACACTACCCACAATTAGGGTTTATGTGCTGTCGTTCTGTGTGCAATAGCTCACACCTACCTACAATTATTGTTTATGTGCTGTCGTTCTGTGTGCAATAGCTCACACCTACCCACAATTACTGTTTATGTGCTGTCGTTCTGTGTGCAATAACTCACACCTACCCACAATTACTGTTTATGTGCTGTCGTTCTGTGTGCAATAGCTCACACCTACCCACAATTACTGCTTATGTGCTGTCGTTCTGTGTGCAATAGCTCACGCCTACCTACAATTACTGCTTGTGTGCTGTCGTTCTGTGTGCAATAACTCACGCCTACCCACAATTACTGTTTATGTGCTGTCGTTCTGTGTGCAATAACTCACGCCTACCTACAATTACTGCTTATGTGCTGTCGTTCTGTGTGCAATAGCTCACGCCTACCTACAATTACTGCTTATGTGCTGTCGTTCTGTGTGCAATAGCTCAGGCCTACCTACAATTACTGCTTGTGTGCTGTCGTTCTGTGTGCAATAGCTCACTCCTACCCACAATTACTGTTTATGTGCTGTCGTTCTGTGTGCGGATGTCCCGAGGTCTGAACTGTTTGTAATGGTCTGTAGCCTTAAGCTCCGCTTGGGAAGAACAGAGTGAAGAGAGCAACGGTGTCTGTTGTCATCTACGGTATTAAGACAGACATTTTGTTTTCTGTTGTCATCTACGGTATTAAGACAGACATTTTGTTTTCTATTGTCATCTACGGTATTAAGACAGACATTTTGTTTTCTATTGTCATCTACGGTATTAAGACATTTTGTTTTCTATTGTCATCTACGGTATTAAGACAGACATTTTGTTTTCTGTTGTCATCTACGGTATTAAGACAGACATTTTGTTTTCTGTTGTCATCTACAGTATTAAGACATTTTGTTTTCTATTGTCATCTACGGTATTAAGACAGACATTTTGTTTTCTATTGTCATCTACGGTATTAAGACAGACATTTTGTTTTCTGTTGTCATCTACAGTATTAAGACATTTTGTTTTCTATTGTCATCTACGGTATTAAGACAGACATTTTGTTTTCTGTTGTCATCTACGGTATTAAGACAGACATTTTGTTTTCTATTGTCATCTACAGTATTAAGACAGACATTTTGTTTTCTATTGTCATCTACGGTATTAAGACAGACATTTTGTTTTCTATTGTCATCTACGGTATTAAGACAGACATTTTGTTTTCTATTGTCATCTACGGTATTAAACAGACATTTGTTTTCTATTGTCATCTACGGTATTAAGACAGACATTTTGTTTTCTATTGTCATCTACGGTATTAAGACAACTTTTGTTTTCTGTTGTCATCTACGGTATTAAGACAGACATTTTGTTTTCTGTTGTCATCTACGGTATTAAGACAGACATTTTGTTTTCTGTTGTCATCTACGGTATTAAGACAGACATTTGTTTTCTATTGTTCATCTACGGATCAAGACATTTTGTTTTCTATTGTCATCTACGGTATTAAGACAGACATTTTGTTTCTTTGTCATCTACGGTATTAAGACATTTTGTTTTCTATTGTCATCTACGGTATTAAGACAGACATTTTGTTTTCTGATTGTCATCTACGGTATTAAGACAGACATTTGTTTTCTTTGTCATCTACGGTATTAAGACAGACATTTTGTTTTCTAGTTGTCATCTACGGTATTAAGACAGACATTTTGTTTTCTGTTGTCATCTACGGTATTAAGACAGACATTCTGTTTTCTATTGTCATCTACGGTATTAAGACATTTTGTTTTCTATTGTCATCTACGGATTAATGTCTATATATAACAGACATTTGTTTTCTGTTGTCATCTACGGTATTAAGACAGACATTTTGTTTTCTGTTGTCATCTACGGTATTAAGACAGACATTTTGTTTTCTTTGTCATCTACGGTATTAAGACAGACATTTCTGTTTTCTATTGTCATCTACACGGTATTAAGACAGACATTTTGTTTTCTATTGTCATCTACGGTATTAAGACAGATTTGTTTTCTATTGTCATCTACGTATTAAGAAAATTTTGTTTTCTTTGTCATCTACGGTATTAAGACAGACATTTTGTTTTCTTTGTCATCTACGGTATTAAGACATTTTGTTTCTATTGTCATCTACGGTATTAAGACAGACATTTTGTTTTCTATTGTCATCTACGGTATTAAGACAGACATTTTGTTTTCTGTTGTCATCTACGGTATTAAGACATTTTGTTTCTATGTCACTACGGTATTAAGACATTTTGTTTTCTGTTGTCATCTACGGTATTAAGACAGACATTTTGTTTTCTATTGTCATCTACGGTATTAAGACAGACATTTTGTTTTCTAGTTGTCATCTACGGTATTAAGACAGACATTTTGTTTTCTATTGTCATCTACGGTATTAAGACGACATTTTGTTTTCTGTTGTCATCTACGGTATTAAGACAGACATTTTGTTTTCTATTGTCATCTACGGTATTAAAGACATTTTGTTTTCTGTTGTCATCTACGGTATTAAGAGACATTTTGTTTTCTATTGTCATCTACGGTATTAAGACAGACATTTTGTTTTCTATTGTCATCTACGGTATTAAGACAGACATTTTGTTTTTCTGTTGTCATCTACGGTATTAGACAGACATTTTGTTTTCTGTTGTCATCTACGGTATTAAGACATTGTTTTCTTTGTCATCTACGTATTAAGAAATTTTGTTTTCTATTGTCATCTACGGTATTAAGACAGACATTTTGTTTTCTATTGTCATCTACGGTATTAAGAAAAATTTTGTTTTCTATTGTCATCTACGGTATTAAGACAGACATTTTGTTTTCTATTGTCATCTACGGTATTAAGACAGACATTTTGTTTTCTTTGTCATCTACGGTATTAAAGACATTTTGTTTTCTATTGTCATCTACGGTATTAACAGACATTTTGTTTTCTATGTCATCTACGGTATTAAGAAGACATTTTGTTTTCTATTGTCATCTACGGTATTAAGACAGACATTTGTTTTCTATTGTCATCTACGGTATTAAGACGATTTTGTTTTCTATTGTCATCTACGGTATTAAGACAGACATTTGTTTTCTATTGTCATCTACGGTATTAAAGACATTTTGTTTTCTATTGTCATCTACGGTATAGAAGACATTTTGTTTTCATTGTCATCTACGTATTAAAGACATTTTGTTTTCTATTGTCATCTACGGTATAACAGACATTTTGTTTTCTATTGTCATCTACGGTATTAAGACATTTTGTTTTCTATTGTCATCTACGGTATTAAGACGACATTTGTTTTCTTTGTCATCTACGGTATTAAAGACATTTTGTTTTCTTTGTCATCTACGGTATTAAGACAGACATTTTGTTTTCTATTGTCATCTACGGTATTAACAGACATTTTGTTTTATTGTCATCTACGTATTAAGACATTTGTTTTCTATTGTCATCTACGGTATTAAGACAACATTTTGTTTTCTATTGTCATCTACGGTATTAGAAGACATTTTGTTTTCTATTGTCATCTACGGTATTAACAGACATTTTGTTTTCTATTGTCATCTACGGTATTAAGACAGACATTTTGTTTTCTATTGTCATCTACGGTATTAAGACAGACATTTTGTTTTCTATTGTCATCTACGGTATTAAGACAGACATTTTGTTTTCTATTGTCATCTACGGTATTAAGACAGACATTTTGTTTTCTATTGTCATCTACGGTATTAAGACATTTTGTTTTCTATTGTCATCTATAGGTATTAAGATAGACATTTTGTTTTCTATTGTCATCTACGGTATTAAGACAGACATTTTGTTTTCTATTGTCATCTACGGTATTAAGACAGACATTTTGTTTTCTATTGTCATCTACGGTATTAAACAGACATTTTGTTTTCTATTGTCATCTACGGTATTAAGACAGACATTTTGTTTTCTATTGTCATCTACGGTATTAAGACAGACATTTGTTTTCTATTGTCATCTACGTATTAAGACAGACATTTTGTTTTCTATTGTCATCTACGGTATTAAGACAGACATTTTGTTTTCTATTGTCATCTACGGTATTAGAGACATTTTGTTTTCTGTTGTCATCTACGGTATTAAGAGACATTTTGTTTTCTTTGTCATCTACGGTATTAAGACAGACATTTTGTTTTCTATTGTCATCTACGGTATTAAGACGACATTTTGTTTTCTGTTGTCATCTACGGTATTAAGAAGACATTTTGTTTTCTGTTGTCATCTACGGTATTAAGACATTTTGTTTTCTATTGTCATCTACGGTATTAAGACAGACATTTGTTTTCTGTTGTCATCTACGGTATTAAGACATTTTGTTTTCTATTGTCATCTACGGTATTAAGACATTTTGTTTTCTGTTGTCATCTACGGTTATTAAGACTTTTTGTTTTCTATTGTCATCTACGTATTAAGACATTTTGTTTTCTGTTGTCATCTACGGTATTAAGACATTTTGTTTTCTATTGTCATCTACGGTATTAAGACATTTTGTTTTCTGTTGTCATCTACGGTATTAAACAGACATTTTTTTTCTATTGTCATCTACAGTATTAAGACCGACATTTTGTTTTCTGTTGTCATCTACGGTATTAAGACAACATTCTGTTTTCTATTGTCATCTACGGTATTAAGACAGACATTTTGTTTTCTGTTGTCATCACGGTATTAAGACAGACATTTTGTTTTCTTTGTCATCTACGGTATTAAGACAGACATTTTGTTTTCTATTGTCATCTACGGTATTAAGACAGACATTTGTTTTCTATTGTCATCTACGGTATTAAGACAGACATTTTGTTTTCTGTTGTCATCTACGGTATTAAGACAGACATTGTTTCTGTTGTCATTACGGTATTAAGACATTTTGTTTTCTGTTGTCATCTACAGTATTAAGACAGACATTTTGTTTTCTATTGTCATCTACGGTATTAAGACAGACATTTTGTTTTCTATTGTCATCTACGGTATTAAGACATTTTGTTTTCTATTGTCATCTACGGTATTAAGACATTTTGTTTTCTGTTGGTCATCTACAGTATTAAGACAGACATTTTGTTTTCTATTGTCATCTACGGTATTAAGACAGACATTTTGTTTTCTATTGTCATCTACGGTATTAAGACAGACATTTTGTTTTCTATTGTCATCTACGGTATTAAGACAGACATTTTGTTTTCTATTGTCATCTACGGTATTAAGACAGACATTTTGTTTTCTATTGTCATCTACGGTATTAAGACAGACATTTTGTTTTCTATTGTCATCTACGTATTAAGACAGACATTTTGTTTTCTGTTGTCATCTACGGTATTAAGACAGACATTTTGTTTTCTATTGTCATCTACGGTATTAAGACAGACATTTTGTTTTCTATTGTCATCTACGGTATTAAGACATTTTGTTTTCTATTGTCATCTACGGTATTAAGACAGACATTCTTGTTCTTTCATTGTCATTGTCATCTACGGTATTAAGACAGACATTTTGTTTTCTATTGTCATCTACGGTATTAAGACAGACATTTGTTTTCTATTGTCATCTACGGTATTAAGACAGACATTTTGTTTTCTGTTGTCATCTACGGTATTAAGACATTTTGTTTTCTGTTGTCATCTACGGTATTAAGACAGACATTTTGTTTTCTATTGTCATCTACGGTATTAAGACAGACATTTTGTTTTCTGTTGTCATCTACGGTATTAAACAGACATTTTGTTTTCTGTTGTCATCTACGGTATTAAGACGACATTTTGTTTTCTGTTGTCATCTACGGTATTAAAGACATTTTGTTTTCTATTGTCATCTACGGTATTAAGACGACATTTTGTTTTATGTTGTCATCTACGGTATTAAGACAGACATTTTGTTTTCTATTGTCATCTACGGTATTAAGACATTTTGTTTTCTGTTGTCATCTACGGTATTAAGACAGACATTTTTGTTTTCTATTGTCATCTACGGTATTAAGACAGACATTTTGTTTTCTATTGTCATCTACGGTATTAAGACAGACATTTGTTTTCTATTGTCATCTACGGTATTAAGACAGACATTTTGTTTTCTATTGTCATCTACGGTATTAAGACAGACATTTTGTTTTCTGTTGTCATCTACAGTATTAAGACAGACATTTTGTTTTCTTTGTCATCTACGGTATTAAGACAGACATTTGTTTTCTTTGTCATCTACGGTATTAAGACAGACATTTTGTTTTCTGTTGTCATCTAGGTATTAAGACAGACATTTGTTTCTGTTGTCATCTACGGTATTAAGACATTTTGTTTTCTGTTGTCATCTACAGTATTAAGACAGACATTTTGTTTTCTTTGTCATCTACGGTATTAAGACAGACATTTTGTTTTCTATTGTCATCTACGGTATTAAAGACATTTTGTTTTCTATTGTCATCTACGGTATTAAGACATTTTGTTTTCTGTTGTCATCTACAGTATTAAGAAGACATTTTGTTTTCTATTGTCATCTACGGTATTAAGACAACATTTTGTTTTTTATTGTCATCTACGTATTAAGACAGACATTTTTTTTCTCATTGTCATCATAGATCGGTATTAAGACAGACATTTTGTTTTCTGTTGTCATCTACGTATTAAAGACATTTGTTTTCTATTGTCATCTACGGTATTAAGACAGACATTCTGTTTTCTATTGTCATCTACGGTATTAAGACATTTTGTTTTCTTTGTCATCTACGGTATTAAGAAGACATTTTGTTTTCTATTGTCATCTACGGTATTAAGACAGACATTTTGTTTTCTATTGTCATCTACGGTATTAAGACAACATTTGTTTTCTGTTGTCATCTACGGTATTAAGACATTTCTGTTTTCTGTTGTCATCTACGGTATTAAGACAGACATTCTGTTTTCTATTGTCATCTACGGTATTAAGACAGACATTTTGTTTTCTATTGTCATCTACGGTATTAAGACAGACATTTTGTTTTCTATTGTCATCTACGGTATTAAGACAGACATTTTGTTTTCTGTTGTCATCTACGGTATTAAGACAGACATTTTGTTTTCTTTGTCATCTACGGTATTAAGACAGACATTTGTTTTCTATTGTCATCTACGGTATTAAGACAGACATTCTGTTTTCTTTGTCATCTACGGTATTAAGACAGACATTTGTTTTCTGTTGTCATCTACGTATTAAGACAGACATTTTGTTTTCTGTTGTCATCTACGGTATTAAGACAGACATTTTGTTTTCTATTGTCATCTACGTATTAAGACAATTTTGTTTTCTATTGTCATCTACGTATTAGAAGACATTTTGTTTTCTGTTGTCATCTACGGTATTAAGACAACATTTTGTTTTCTTTGTCATCTACGTATTAAGACAGACATTTGTTTTCTATTGTCATCTACGGTATTTTTGTTTTCTGTTGTCATCTACGGTATTAAGACAGACATTTTGTTTCTATTGTCATCTACGGTATTAAGACAGACATTTTGTTTTCTGTTGTCATCTACGGTATTAAGACAGACATTTTGTTTTCTGTTGTCATCTACGTATTAAGACAGACATTTTGTTTTCTATTGTCATCTACGGTATTAAGACAGACATTTGTTTTCTATTGTCATCTACGGTATTAAGACATTTTGTTTTCTGTTGTCATCTACGGTATTAAGACATTTTGTTTTCTATTGTCATCTACGGTATTAAGACAGACATTTGTTTTCTATTGTCATCTACGGTATTAAGACAGACATTTTGTTTTCTGTTGTCATCTAGGTATTAAGACATTTGTTTTCTTGTCATCTACGTATTAAGACAGACATTTTGTTTTCTATTGTCATCTACGGTATTAAGACAGACATTTTGTTTTCTATTGTCATCTACGGTATTAAGACAGACATTTTGTTTTCTATTGTCATCTACGGTATTAAGACAGACATTTTGTTTTCTGTCTGGTCATTACCAACGCGCCGTTTGAACTTTTGGCTGCTCTCGTCTTTTTTGTTTTTAAATGAACGTTCGTGCATTGGTTGGAAAACCATGTTGTTTATATTTTTCAGTGTATTTGGATGTTGGTTAGACATTTCATGTTGTGATTTTCATGTACTCCAATTTGGCTAGTAGTTAATTGTGTTGTGACAATGAAGGTATTTGGCTAGTAGTTAATTGTGTTGTGACAATGAAGGTATTTGGCTAGTAGTTAATTGTGTTGTGACAATGAAGGTATTTGGCTAGTAGTTAATTGTGTTGTGACAATGAAGGTATTTGGCTAGTAGTTAATTGTGTTGTGACAATGAAGGTATTTGGCTAGTAGTTAATTGTGTTGTGACAATGAAGGTATTTGGCTAGTAGTTAATTGTGTTGTGACAATGAAGGTATTTGGCTAGTAGTTAATTGTGTTGTGACAATGAAGGTATTTGGCTAGTAGTTAATTGTGTTGTGACAATGAAGTGTATTTGGCTAGTAGTTAATTGTGTTGTGATAATGAAGTGTATTTGAAAACTCGTTAGAAATCCCTGTTCAAATATTGATTAGAAATTGAATCTGTGCTGAGAATTTCGTGTATTTCAAATTGATTTAATTAAATGTACTCTGTGTTCGTGTTTTTGTATTTGAACGTTGGTTAAAAATCCAGTCTGTATGGAGATTGCTGTCTTTTTGGACATGTCCTAGAATTCAGCGCTTAGATTTGATTTTATCAAGATTTTGCGCTATATAAATATTGTAATTATTATTATTATTATTAAATAAACTTTAAATGATTTGTCAGTCAGTCAAATTTACAATGGGTCGAGATTTTCCGGTATATGAATATTTGCTAGAAATGTGTTTCAAGAATTGATTAGAAATCTATGTTGACAGTTTCAGGTATTTGGACGTTGATTAGAAATCCAGTTCAAGTATTTGTTAGAAATCAGTTTGTATTGGTGATTTTCGAGTATCAGAAACTAAATGAATATCTGTTTTGTGTTGAGGTTGTTCCTGTATTTTGATTGTTCGTTAGAAATTATTTTCTATCAGAAATGATGGCATAACTATAGTTAGGAATATTTTGATATAAAGAGATTTCCGTGAATTGATAGAAATTATATTTCAATACGTAATGAGATTTTTCTAAGTTAGCTATTTGGAAATATTCTTCCCGTGAAGTTCGTAATGATCTTGTTCAATTAATTTTAAGTTTAGGTATGATCTTTTACACGTCAGTACAACCAGGTTTTTGTAGGACCCTTTGTTCAGTGTATTTGTGATTAAAGATGGCATCCAGTGTCTTGGTGTCTTTGTTTCATTTTATTTTGAACATGTTATTTAGTAGTTAAGAACATGAAGGTAGTGAAAAAATCTGATTGTGTGTGTGTGTATGTGTGTGTGTGTGTGTGTGTGTGTGTGTGTGTGTGTGTGTGTGTGTGTGTGTATGCATGCTTGTATGTATGTAAGTATGTATGTATGTATGTATGTATGTGTGCATATGTGTGTATGCATGTATGTGCGTGTGTATGTGTGTGTGCATATATATGTATATATTTATGTGTGTGTTTGTATGTGTATGTTTGTGTGAGCGCGTGTGTCTGCTTAAAGAGAACATTAGTCAGTTTACCTAGTCATTTTATTTTATTTTCAGAAATGTTTGTATAGTTCACTATCAGTTAGAAATCATTTGGTTTTAAGAATTTTAAGAATGTTATTACCTTCTAGGTAATAAAAATACATTTATTGCTGTAGCAGATGTATCCACATGCGGTGTCGACTCGAAAAATTGGGGCACTTTGTGATAATAACTATGAACAGTAATTAGTCATGCCTATTACTAATGAACACAGTGAGCAGCATGTAATGAATATGAATACTAATAGCAAAATATTGTCCTTTCACTTGCCTGTATGTCATTCTTAGCTCACTGCCTGGAAAGACTGGGCTATCATTCAGTAACGTCTTCTTTGTCAGGGACACAGGTAGAGTATGATTTTTGTCAGCCATTGTTAAGAAATGTTCACATGTTTCAACTGTAGTTAGAAACTATTTGGTTTTAAGAAACTTCTGTATGCTTAAACACTGTAGAAGTAATTTTGTTTTCAGAAATGTTTGTATAGTTCACTATCAGTTAGAAATCATTTGGTTTTAAGAAATGTACGTATACTTCAACAGCAGATAAATCTGACTTGGTTTCAAGAAATGTTCCTATACCTCAGCACTGGTTAGAAATATTTGGTTAGAAGATATTTGTGTATACTTCAGCAATGGTTAGAAATCATTTGGTTTGATACATTTATCTATACTTCAGCAGTGGTTAGAAATATTTGGTTTTGAGACATTTTTGTATACATCACCGATGGTTAGAAATATTTGGTTTTGAGACATTTTTGTATACATCACCGATGGTTAGAAATATTTGGTTTTGAGACATTTTTGTATACATCACCGATGGTTAGAAATATTTGGTTTTGAGACATTTTTGTATACATCACCGATGGTTAGAAACATTTGATTTTGAGACATTTTTGTATACATCACCGATGGTTAGAAATATTTGGTTTTGAGACATTTTTGTATACATCAGAGGTGGTTAGAAATATTTGATTTTGAGACATTTTTGTATACATCAGAGGTGGTTAGAAATATTTGATTTTGAGACATTATTGTATACATCAGCAGTGGTTAGAAATATTTGGTTTTGAGACATTTTTGTATACATCAATGGTGGTTAGAAACATTTGGTTTTGAGATTTTTGTATACATCAGCAGTGGTTGTGGTTAGAAATATTTGGTTTTGAAATTTTTGTTTCCGTCAGCGGTGGTTAGAAATATTTTATTTTGCAAACTTTTTGTATATTTCAGCAGTGGTTAGAAATATTTGGTTTTGATGAAATGTTCGTACAAATCAAGGCTGTTTATATAAGTCATTTTGTTTTAAGAAATGTTCGTATACTTCAACATTATATAGTATGTGGGTTTAAGAAATGTTCGTATACTTCAACACTATAAATTATGTGAGATTAGGAAATGTTCGTATACTTCAACACTATAAATTATGTGAGTTTAAGAAATGTTCGTGTACTTCAACATTATACATTATGTGAGTTTAGGAAATGTTCGTATACTTCAACATTATAAATAATGTGGGTTTAGGAAATGTTCGTATACTTCAACATTATAAATTATGTGAGTTTAAGAAATGTTCGTATACTTCAACATTATAAATTATGTGGATTTAAGAAATGTTCGTATACTTCAACATTATAAATTATGTGGGTTTAAGAAATGTTCGTATACTTCAACATTATAAATTATGTGGGTTTAAGAAATGTTCGTATACTTCAACACTATAAATTATGTGAGTTTAGGAAATGTTCGTATACTTCAACACTATAAATTATGAGAGTTTAGGAAATGTTCGTATACTTCAACATTATAAATAATGTGGGTTTAGGAAATGTTCGTATACTTCAACATTATAAATTATGTGGGTTTAAGAAATGTTCGTATACTTCAACATTATAAATTATGTGGGCTTAAGAAATGTTTGTATACTTCAACATTATAAATTATGTGGGTTTAAGAAATGTTCGTATACTTCAACATTATAAATTGTGTGGGTTTAGGAAATGTTCGTATACTTCAACATTATAAATTATGTGAGTTTAAGAAATGTTCGTATACTTCAACATTATAAATTATGTGGGTTTAAGAAATGTTCGTATACTTCAACATTATAAATTATGTGGGTTTAAGAAATGTTCGTATACTTCAACATTATAAATTGTGTGGGTTTAAGAAATGTTCGTATACTTCAACACTATACATTATGTGTGTTTAGGAAATGTTCGTATACTTCAACATTATAAATTATGTGACTTTAAGAAATGTTCGTATACTTCAACATTATAAATTATGTGGGTTTAGGAAATGTTCGTATACTTCAACATTATAAATTATGTGGGTTTAAGAAATGTTCGTATACTTCAAGACTATAAATTATGTGAGTTTAGGAAATGTTCGTATACTTCAACACTATAAATTATGAGAGTTTAGGAAATGTTCGTATACTTCAACACTATAAATTATGTGAGTTTAAGAAATGTTCGTATACTTCAACATTATAAATTATGTGGGTTTAAGAAATGTTTGAGGCCTTGATTACTAGTAGCAGAGGTTACATCTTGCAGTCAGACTGCGTGAGTTTGATCTGACTCTAGAAGAAAACTGCGTGTGGCTTCTGGTCCACTCGGCTATGAATAAATGCCTGACCCTGTTAGGGTTGGGGAAGATGAAGCTGTCAGGGCAAGGAGACAGGCATCGCCCTGATATTGCTGGCCCTGAGAACAGTTCAGCTCTCTACTAGTTCACTGCCTTTGCACAACCTTTTACAACCTAAACACCCCCCGTGGTCATGCCGGGGCCTCTTTCAGTATTAATGGTATCATCACCTTCTGGGAATTCTGTGCTAGAGATTTCCTCTTTTCAGTCGCTCTCTTTGTTTCTACCTTGTTCCTTTGCTTTGTGTCATTTCTACCTGTCATTTTCTGCCTTGCTGGTCCATTCACCTGTATGTGTTCTATAAAGTCTTACGTACACTTTCTTTGGATTGACAGTTGGGTACATGTACTAAGTGCATTTTTGGCTCTAGGGAATTGAGATACGCGGAAGCAATTTTAGGTGATTTATGCCTGTTTTTATATATCTTTTGGTGTCCATAGGTATGCTTATATTTGTATTCAGGTGTGTTTTTTAATCGCCTGTGCGATAAATTAGATGGAGTTGTCAACACCGGGGGCATGTCCTTAGATTATGTGCGCGAATGCATTGATATGTTTACTTAATTTCTTTCCCACGTATTGTGTATGTTTTGCAGCGGTCATAGCCCTGATATGGCTCTACGCAGTCGGCTGAGCTTTAAACAATAACAAAAATAACAACAACGACCTAAACAATTTTCTTTATGTCAACATTGGTTAGAAATCATTTATGCTCGTGTAGTCAGAAAAAAAAACACGAAAAAAGAACAAGAACGCGTATTTAATACAACAAGACAAGCTGAAGACAGGCGCAAATTTTCGGACAACTGGCCTTTGTCCAGCGTGGAATCACAAACAAACAAAACACCAGATACATAAATTAAGAGAAAAAGACTGAAACTTCCCTGCTGGTCCTAATTTTTGTATCTGGTGTATGTTTGTTTGTGATCTTTCGCTTGACAAAGGCCAGTTGGCCAAAATTTTCACCCGTGTTGTCTTGTATTAAATACGTGTTGTCTTGTTGTATTAAATACGTGTTGTGTTGTCTTGTTGTATTAAATACGCGTTGTCTTGTTGTATTAAATACGCGTTGTCTTGTCGTATTAAATACGTGTTGTGTTGTCTTGTTGTATTAAATACGTGTTTGTCTTGTTGTATTAATATAACGTGTTGTGTTGTCTTGTTGTATTAAATACGTGTTGTCTTGTTGTATTAAATACGTTTGTGTTGTCTGTTGTATTAAATACGTGTTGTCTTTTTGTATTAAATACGTGTTGTTTTTTGTTGTATTAAATACGTGTTGTTTGTTGTATTAAATACGTGTGTTGTCTGTTGATTAAATACGTGTTGTCTTGTTGTATTAAATACGCGTTGTCTTGTTTTCGTATTATAAATACGTGTTGTGTTGTCTTGTTGTATTAAATACGTGTTGTCTTGTTGTATTAAATACGTGTTGTGTTGTCTTGTTGTATTAAATACGTGTTGTTTTGTTGTATTAAATACGTGTTGTCTTGTTGTATTAAATACGTGTTGTGTTGTCTTGTTGTATTAAATACGTGTTGTCTTGTTGTATTAAATACGTGTTGTGTTGTCTTGTTGTATTAAATACGTGTTGTGTTGTCTTGTTGTATTAAATACGTGTTGTCTTGTTGTATTAAATAGTGTTGTCTTGTTGTATTAAATACGTGTTGTGTTGTCTTGTTGTATTAAATACGCGTTGTCTTGTATTAGATACGCGTGTCTTATTCTTTTTTCGTGTTTTTTTCTGGTTCCTGTTTGCTTAAACGCGGGCGGTCACACTTGTTTTGAGCTCGTGTATTCGTTAAAAATGATTTTGTGTTACGAAAACCTGTACTTCAGTAATGGCTAGAACCTGTTTAGTCATTTCTGATTGCGTTCATCAGGCTGAACATTTTAAGATATTTTGGATTTTGTTTGTAATAAGAAACTTTCGTTCATCTGGATATAAGTACAAACCAGTCTGTAAGTGTTTATATGAGCTTCCAAGCTGAAATTTTCTGAACATATCGAGTTTATATACAGCGATTTTGTTCCGTCATTTCCATGATTTGGTGTGCTTTTCTTTAAATGCTAGTCTACCATTGCGCTCAATTCACGTCAAGTTGTATTTCAAAACAAGCTTCTGCAAGATCACCGTGACTTTGAAAAGTCTGAAATCTGGATTTACTCGCAAATATATATTTCATGATATTGGAAAGTGTCGGGAATGGCTCGACCATTTTGTTCTTATCTTCAGATAACAAAAGACGATATTGCTAGGCTTGATCATCTGGATATTCCGCAATGATTTGTGTGCTAAAAGGGAGATCGTTAAAATGGCTTGACCATTTTTCCAGGTATCAACAAAATGACAACTACACTCGAAAACCTAGTGGAGAGTGTGGGAGGATTTGGCAGATTCCAGTTCCTGTTGATTCCTCTCAGCACGTCTTCTATACTAGTGGCAGGCTGGAGTATGCTCTTCATGGTCTTTGGCGCCGTGCAACCTCATTGGTGGTGCCTGTCACCTGATGTACACAACCAATCATATCCGCACTTAGGGGATGACACACATGGTACGTTTGTTGGCGATGAGGTGTTTTTGGATGGCGGAGACAGGGCGATAAGAAACCAGACGAACGTGTCCCTGACAGAGGCAGCAACCCACTCCTGTGCAGCTCTCATCCAAGGTGATGAAACGTGTCAAACTGTTGTGTTTGCACCAGGGATGAGCACCATTGTCACCGAGGTAAAGTTTGAAATGTATGTAAAGACACGTGTGACGAATGATTATCACCATCATCATCATTATGTGCCTTGCTGCATGGCGTTGTCAGCCATGATCCAGTATAGCTTCCACCATTTCTGTCCTCATTCACGCCTCAAAATCGTCCACTATTTTCTCCCTGGATTTGTCTGGTGCGCTTTTTCCCTCCAGGTTTCCTGTTGTGACTAATAATAATAATATATTTTATTTATATAGCGCAAAATCTTGATAAAATCAAATCTAAGCGCTGAGCGTATACATGCATACATACCTACATACATATGAGCGTATACATGCATACACACATGCCTACATACTTACATACATAAATCTAAGCTGAGCGAATACATGCATACATACATAAATCTAAGCGTATACATACATACATACATACATACATACATACGTACGCACATGCATACATAATAATTACAATATTTATATAGCGCAAATCTCGACAAAATCAAATCCAAGCGCCGAAAAGACACACACGCACACACGCACGCACGCACACACACACACACACACACACACACACACACACACACACACACACACACACACACACACACACACACACCACACACACACACACACACACATGCATGGCCACAAATGGGGAGAAAAGAATAAAAGCAATAAAAGCAAGAATAAAACCAATGGAAAACCACAGAGAGCACATCATATACAATTATATATTAAAACAAAGTGATTCCCCTCCGAGCGGAGACAGGCTGCAGAGGGGGTAGAGTGAGGTTAGGATTTTATGCAGAGGAGAAAAGGTGAGTTTTGAGAGCGGACTTGAAGGAGGCTCAAATGTCTTTTGCCTCATAAAATGTCCATAAATGTTGCTTGTCTTTTCCTAATCTTCTAAATTAATGTTATTTTTGTGTTTGCCGCTTTCAAGACTGTCTTGTATGTTTCCTTAGTTGTCCATGGAGATCTTAACATTTTTGTAGAAACCACATTTCAGCTACCTCAATCTTGTTCTGACTTCTCCGTGTTGACTATCCACGCTTCGCATCCGTACAACGGTATCGGTTCTATAGAACTCTCTTCCTGATGTTGATTGATAGGCATGTTAGTAAGAAGGTTTTTCATTTTCCTGAATGCTGTTTTAGCTTGGCCAACTCTGGATGTTTCTAATGTGCATCTGCCGTCTGGTGACATGACTGTCCCCCAGATAAACATGAATTTGTGTGAATGTTGTGCCATTGGATGTTTTACATGACGGGACTTCTTGTTTTTCTTTGTTTTATAACTGATTACTGAGGCTTCAGTCTCCGTGCTGTTTAGCTGCATCCCTTTATTTCTGCTTTCCATTTCTATTATATTCACAAGATTTTGTAAGTCTTTTTCATTTTCTGCAATTATGACGGCGTCATCTGCATAACAGAGATTGTTTATAATCTTCACCCCACAATTCATCCCAGGGCATTCTGCTAGGTTTCTCATGATGGTTTGGCTGTAAAATGAAAACGAATCTGGTGACAGAACACAACACTGCCTAATCCCTCTTTTGATATTTGGAAAAGAACTTATATATTAGTTTGTCATCTCATTGCTGCTGTTTGTTCCTTATACATAGTCCTTATTATTCTTAGAGATTTCCTATCAATATTGAGCTTTTCCAATTGGTTGATCAATTCTTTGTCTTACCCGATCAAACTCTTTGATATATCCAACAAAAATAAAATGTAAATCCTTGTTTAACTCTACTGATTTTTCCATGTGAGTTCTTGGAATATGTATGGCACTTAACAATTCAGGAGATCCTTCCCCATCAAGAAATCCACGTTGTTCTTCTACTATTTCTATTTTGATTGTTCCTTGTCCTCATGATTAATCTTACTAAAATCTTTGTCACACGACTCATCAAGCTGATTGTACGATGGAGTTTGTGTTCTGTAGCCCCCAGCTTTCTTTGGAAGTGCAATAGAAATTGACATTGACAGATCTTTAGGGATTTTTCTGGTGGCGTAAATTTCATTTAGAAAAACTGTTACTACTTTAAATTCATCTAGGGTTGCAATCATTTTTACAGTAATATTGTCTGGTTCCGGTTTTTTTCCGAGTTTCATTTGTTTCAACGCTGCTCTAACGTCATCTTTCACAATTGGTGGTCATTCAATATTCTTTCTTATGATGTGTTCTTTTCTCTCATCGTCAAAAGGGCCGTTAATGTACTGTCCTCATCTATCTAATATTTTGTCTTTTTCCATGATAATGGTACCATGTTTAGGTTCTATGCAACAAATTGATGTGCGCGTCTCTTTCTTCAGTGTTTCTGTCCATAAACTTAGCGTCTGTTTTGTGTCGGTCTTCTGTTTCTTTGCACTTTGTTTTAAGCCATGCTTCCGTAGCTTGTGGCACCTATTTCTGATTTCTTTGCACTTTGTTTTAAGCCATGCTTCCGTAGCTTGTGGCACCTATTTCTGATTTCTTTATGTACATTAATTTTTCTATAGTCTTCTTGTTTTCCCTTTACCCTCCTCCATTCATCCACCAAGACAAACGTTTCTTTTGTCATCCAGTTCCTTTTTCTTTTCTTTCAGCTCTTGGGATTTCTTCACAAACTTTCGTTTATTGAGTTTCTCAACTTTCTCCAGTATTCCTCATTGTCACCAACGTTCTTCAGAGCGCTGAATTTGTTTTGAACATATACGCTAAATTTGCACAAATTGATGCATTTTTCTTTAAAAGTGCAATGTTTATTGTGATATTTTTGGTTTGTTTTCATGAGTTACATCCTAATTCTTCACAATGCAAGATTGTGGCCGCTGTTGAACGCTGCACCTAGTAGTGTTTTGCTATCAATAAAAAACATTTCTAAGTCTTTTATTGATCAGGATGTAATCAGTTTGATTCCTTGTGCTGTCTCCTGGATTCATTCATGTCCAGTTTCTTCTCTGTTAGGTTTGCCCAAACCAGATGTTTCCTATTATGAATTCATTTACTTGTGTCAACTCGACAAGTTTTCTCCCCTCTCATTTCGCGTGTCAAGGCCATGAGGTCCAACTGTGCCATCATTCTCCCATCCCACTTTAGTATTAAAATCTCCCATCATGATTGTACATGTAATGTCCTGTGATTTACAGTGAGCCAGGGCTGTCTCTAATTCTGCATACAAGTTGTCAATTTCTTCCTCAGTATTAGCGGTTGTTGGTGCATATACCTGGATGATATTGATAAAAAAAAATGGCTCGCTCTCTAATCTAACTAATTAAACTCGATCTAATATAGCCGAATATCCTGTGATAGACTTTCACATGCGTTGGCCTAAAGCAAAGTTATCATCTAAGGTCAGATGTGCAGTCGTGCCCAGATTTGCAGGCAACAACCAGCTCGAGGAAGTTGGCAGAGGTTACACCCACTGAACTGGAAAGCCTGGCTCCACCTGCTATGCACTGAAAAGCTGAAAATGGTCAAAGAATCTTTGGTGCCATTCGCCATACGAACAGAGCTCGAAAAAACCAATGGAAAGCTTACCTCGTGGTGTCAATAATATCTTGATGACTTTGCATCTTCCGTTCACAGATGACAGATTCACCACAGTCACCAGCGTTAATGCCCCAGTGATGACAAATCCAGATGATAGAACAAAAACCTTCTGTGAAGGGCTCAACCATCCTCTGCTAAGGGAGAGAATGGCAGAATGGTTCAGACATTCGCCTGCCAATAACTAAACACGAGGTTCCAGGGTTCGCTCCCTGTAGAGGCCTCAACTTTTCTCCTCTGTTTGACCCGAAAATTGAACTGACGTCTAGTCTTCGGAAGGGTACAAAAAATGAGTCGGATTCGTGTGCTTTCTGGCAGCGCACGCTAAAGATCCCACGGCAATTGAAAATCGTATCGTGAAGAGCAGGGCATTGCCCAGTTGCCTTGGCATAAAGCATCGGAGAGATAGGTTG
>JAPXFY010000015.1:81060808-81073308 GCA_030674185.1 Monoplex corrugatus
CACAGGAAAACAGGATCGGAACACTGTATAATTCACAAAACAAGACAGAAAGCAGACACACAGGAAAACAGGATCAGAACACTGTATAATTCACAAAACAAGACAGAAAACAGACACACAGGAAAACAGGATCAGAACACTGTATAATTCACAAAACAAGACAGAAAGCAGACACACAGGAAAACAGGATCAGAACACTGTATAATTCACAAAACAAGACAGAAAGCAGACACACAGGAAAACAGGATCAGAACACTGTATAATTCACAAAACAAGACAGAAAGTAGACACACAGGAAAACAGGATCGGAACACTGTATAATTCACAAAACAAGACAGAAAGCAGACACACAGGAAAACAGGATCAGAACACTGTATAATTCACAAAACAAGACAGAAAGCAGACACACAGGAAAACAGGATCAGAACACTGTATAATTCACAAAACAAGACAGAAAGTAGACACACAGGAAAACAGGATCGGAACACTGTATAATTCACAAAACAAGACAGAAAGCAGACACACAGGAAAACAGGATCAGAACACTGTATAATTCACAAAACAAGACAGCGGCAAAAATGTCGGCCAGCTGGCCTTTGTCAAGCGTACACAAAAGTCAAAAAATGAAAACACAAAATCTCGGGTAAAAACAACTTCTCCTGTTTGTAATTAACAAGTGACTATTATTACTATTATTATTATTATTATTACTATTATTATTATTGTTGTTATTATTATTGTTATAATTATTGTTATTATTATTATTATTATTATTATTATTATTATCACTATCGTCATCATCATCATCATTATCATCATCATCATCATTATCATCATCACCACCAACATCATCATCCTCTTTATCATTGTTAATATTATTACTGTGACCAAACTGACCACTGTTTCAGGACCCTGCTTGGCCTGACCATAGGCGCCATCTTAGTGGTCAGTTACTCGTATCCAATGGAATTCGTCGGCGTGAAATGCCGATCTCTGATCGGAACCTTACCCTTCTGGGGGTGGCCGGTCTCACCTGCAGTCTGCTGATCTGGGCCCTGCCAGACTGGAGTCACGTGCACATAGCCACTGCTGTGTGCACAGCGGCCTGTCTCCCCGCCTGGATTATGTGAGTTCATTGCTCTTGTTTCGCTTTGTTTCGTTTTCTTTCGTTTTGGGTCTGGAGTTCGCTGAAGAGGAATTCAGTTTCAGTTTCAGTTTCTCAAAATGACGTCTCCACCCTCGGAACAATTTCCATATGCACTAACGTCACTGGTGTCATGTGTATGGTGACCATGGCACATGCCTTAAGCATGCACATAAACCCATGAGCTGGCCAGGTCCTGAGGCCCTACCTAGACTATATTTTACCTAGTCCACATTTTATACTTGTATTTTATCAGCCAACCACTGGAATAATCTTGGTTACACGTAAATGACATCAAAAGAGGAGTCAGACAGGGTTGTGTTTTTTCACCAGATCTGTTTTCACTTTACAGCGAAAACATCATGAGAAAGCTAAAAGAAGACCCTGGATTAAAGGTTGGAGGGAACATGATAAACAACATTCGATACGCAGATGACACCGTGCTAATTGCAGAAAATGAAAGGGACCTACAAAACCTTGTGAATATACTAGAAATAGAAAGCAAAGGTAAGGGGCTGGAACTAAACAGCAGGAAGACTGAAGTCAAGTGATCAGTAAAAAACATGAAATCCCCTCATGCAAAATAACAGCAAATGGCACAACCTTGACACAGGTTGATAAATTCAAATACCTGGGAACGATCATTTCATCAGACGGCAGATGCATATCAAAAATAGCCGGCAGAATCGGCCAAGCCAAAACAGCATTCAAGAAGATAACAAGCATTCTTACCAACAAATGCCTATCAATTAACATCAGGAAGAGAGTTCTTGAATGTTATATAGAACCAATACTGTTGTACGAATGTGAGGCGTGGACAGTCAACAAGCAAAGCCAGAACAAGATTGAGGCAGCCGAGATGTGGTTTCCAAGAAGAATGTTGAGAGTTCCATGGACATCAAAGAAAACAAACGAGACAGTCTTGATGGAGGCAGACACAAGTAGATCACTCATAAGGAAGATTAGGAAAAGACAGGCAACATTTATAGGCCATTTTATGAGGAAGGGGGATTGGAGCACCTGGTCACAATGGGAAAGCTGGAGGGAAAGAGAGCACCATGTAGACCCAGGGAGAAAATGCTAGACGGACTTGCAGAGTGGCTGGGGACGAGGAGGGTGGGGGAGATGCTAGGGGCAACAAGAGATAGAGACAGATGGAAGTCCATGATCGCCAACGCCAGGCGGCAGGGCACCTGATGATCATGATGACATGTAAATGACATGAGTATGTGTGTATCTTTACCTTCACAAAAAGGAACATGATACAAAGTAAATAAATAAGTAAATGAAGGTCTGAATCACAACACAACTAGTTATTCTGTATGAACTCGTCTCACATGACAGATCCCCCCCCCCTCAATGCCGAAATGCTCAGCTGTCTATCAGCTAGGTGAAGACAATATTTTCGTAATCATAGATAAGTAAGTAAGTAAGTAACTAAGTAAGCAAGTAAGCAAGCAAGCAAGCAAGCGAGTGAGTGGGTAATTCATTGCATTCAGACAATTCCGTATGTATTCCAGCCAAATCTGCCAGAAATTATCTGGCAGACTGTGGCCTGTGCAAAACCCTTTGCAGTGGCAGGGTCTTGAAATTGGGAGGGGGAAGGAGAACATGATCTGTGAAGCACTGAGGTGACGCCAGAATGATTGTAGAATTCTTCTTTCAGCCATCGAAAGTCCGGAGTTGGACGCAGGCTTTCCCCAGCTGCTTCCATTCATGTCGTTCCGGCGCTTTTCCTCTCCAGTTCTTGTCAAATCCCTTAGGTCGTCTCTCCATCTAGTTTTCTGTTTTCCTCTATTGCGAGTGCCGTCTCTTGGTATCCAGAACGTGGTTTTTATTGTCCAACGATTGTCCATTATCCGGGTTAGATGTCCTGCCCAGATATGCGGAAGCAATGCTAGGTAATTCAGGCCTGTCTTTATGTGTGCTTTCGTGTCCTTTGTCAGTTTTTTTAAAATCTCCTGTGTGATAGATTGGTCAACACCAGGGGCATCTCCTTGGATAATGTGAGCGAATGTATTGATATGTGTACTTAATTTTCTTTTCTCCTTTTTCCTGTTGAAGTGTCGTATATGTTTTGAAACGATTAGAATCTTGATATGGCTTTAAGCAGTCGGCTGGGCTTTAAACAGTAACAATAACAACCAGATATGGCTTGACCACGTGGTGGCTAATGAAAGAAAAAAAAGAAATTCAGTGTGTTGGACAACCCTCAGATACAATCGTCAGTCATGATAAGTATTTCTATGTATTTCGTCAGGACAGAGTGATGTTGGTGACATACAACCTGGATATATACTCTTTGACATCTATCAAACATTACCGGCAACACGCTACGTACTGGTGTTTTGTTTGTTGATTGGGGCTAGTTTGGGTTTAGGTTTGGTCTTCTTTCATTTCTTTTGTTTTTTTTATTGGGATATTATTTCACATTATCTGAGCGGGTGTGTGTGTGTGTGGATGTGTGTGTGTGTGTGTGGTGTTGTTGTGCACACTATCGGGGCGGATGTGTGTGGATGTATGTATGCATATATATATATATAATACATATATATATAATATATATATATACATATAATATATATATATGTAAAATATATATGTGTGTGTGTATGTATGTGTGTGTGTGTGTGTGTGTGTGTGTGTGTGTGGTGTGTGTGTGTGTATGTGTGTGTTGTGTGTGGTGTGTGTTGTGGTGTGTGTGTGTGTGTGTGTGTGTGTGTGTGTGTGTGTTGTGTATGTGTGTGTGTGTGTTAGCGAAAAATTTCCAGTTGTTTCTCATTGGGTCTTAACTAAATATTAGTCAAAGATGTCGACTGTTGAGAAGTTGTCGCTGCAGATGTTTGGAAGACAAAGTGTCAAGGTCAGATGGACCAAAACAGCAGCAACATCATCACCAACAACATCATCAATAACAACAGCATCAATAACAACAGCATCAACATGAACCCGTAAAATCAGACCATCTGGATGAAAGTTTCTCAGGAACCTGAGTCAATATTTGAATTTTGCTGTTCACTGTTGTGACATTCTATTATTGTTCCTGACGAAAGTTAAGCTTTACTTTAGTTAGAGTTTAATTCAAGGTCATAGTGACCCCGAGAAGTGCAAATTGTGGATTTTGTGTGATCGTTTTTGATTTTGAGTAAAACCAGAGAGTATTGTGATGGCTTTACCGTCTTGTTTGAAATTGTTATGGCCATATAGGAAATAATTTCCATATCTAGAAGAATGTAACTGTCGGTCTGTCTGTTTCTATCTGCCTGCCTGTCTGTCTGTCTGTCTGTCTGTCTGTCTGTCTGTCTGCCTGTCTGTCTAGCTGTCTTCTGTTTCTCTCTCTGTCTACTGTCTCTGTCTCTCTCTCTCTCTCTGTCTCTCTCTTGTCCCCTCTTTCCAGGTCTGTCTGTGTGTCTCTGTTTCTGTCTGTCTCTTTGTATGTATGTATGTATGTATGTACGTATGTATGTATGTATGTATGTATGTATGTATGTATGTATGTATGTATGTATGTATGTATGTATGTACGTATGTATGTATTGTATGTATGTATGTATGTATGTATGTATGTATGTATGTATGTATGTGTGTGTGTGTTTTCGTTTGGATTTTCTTCGAATCCTGATGAAGTCTATCTGTGTTTATAGCTACTTTCTACAGGTACAGAACCAAGAAGTAATGTTTCTTAAGACAAGAGAAAAGTTCTAAAACATCCCTAAATATCTAAAAATTACTGAGGTTAGAGGGTTCACAGCAGTATTCACGACTTCTCTTTTCTCCGCCATGGTTCTGGTTCATACCTCCTTTGGACCTGCCTGTCATAGTGCGGGTCAAAGTGGTTGTACCACCCATCGTGGCAAGAGAAGTGTACGTGCTATGGGCGAAAGACGTCGTAAACATCGAATCGCCAAAGCACTTGAAAATCAACTCAAAAAAACTGAACTGTTGGCTGCCAACCAAAGTTTGTCTAACCCCCGCACTCAACAATCTAATGTGAAAGTTGGATCGTTCAATGCATGTTGAGCAAGACGCTTCGAGGACGCCGACTGAGACTGATCGGGCACAGCCTTCGAATGCAGACAGGATGTCCCACTCCCCTGGGTGACATATTGTCTGCCAAACTCAGTGACCGTGTCAACCTTCGACGTGGACAAGACAGAACCCTGACTCTGAGAGCTGATGTTACGAATGATCTTGACCACCTTGGCATTTCCCCAGCAATTGTCATGAACATGAACAGCATCCAATTTTCACAGTTGATTGTTTCGTTTTAATTTGTTGAACGTTAAATGTATGTATGTATGTATGTATGTATGTACGTATACGTACGTATGTATGTATGTATGTATGTATATATGTATGTATGCATGTATGTATGCATGTATGTATGCATGTATGTATGTATGTATGTATGCATGTATGTATGTATGTACAGTATGTATGTATGTATGTATGTATGTATGTATCTATGTACAACGCCTGTCTCCTCAGCATCTTGCTATATGGCAGCGAGGCGTGGACCACGCATGCTCATCAGGAGAAAAGGCTCAATACCTTCCACCTGAGAAGCCTACGGCGCATACTCGGTGTTTCCTGGCAAGACAAGGTGACCAACACCGAAGTCCTGACCCGCGCTGGCCTCCCAACCATGCATACCATGCTGAGACAGCATCGGTTGCGCTGGTTGGGCCATGTTTGCCGCATGGAAGATGATCGCATCCCGAAAGACATCCTTTATGGTGAGCTTGCCACAGGGCAGAGAAACATTGGCCGCCCACAGCTGAGATACAAAGACGTTTGCAAACGTGACATGAAGGCGCTGGAGATCGACACTGAGTCCTGGGAGGACCTCGCAGACGACCGCAACAGCTGGAGAACCACTCTCAAGGAACAGCTGCGGATTGGTGAGGACAAACTGTCAGCTGCTGCAGCAGAAAAGCGAGTTCGCAGAAAAGGGATGACAGCCAACAGACCAGCATCAGCATACACATGCGACCGCTGCGACAGAGACTGCCTCTCTCGCATTGGTCTCTACAGTCACAGGCGACGCTGCTTGCACCAAGCAGACAGCCCATCTAGACATTAGAACGGATGTACTTTGTCCATGGGCAGATATGAGCGAGGGAGGCCTACTAGTATGTACGTATATATGTATGTATGTATGTATGTATGTATGTATGTATGTATGTATGCATGTATATATGTATGTATGTATGTATGTATGTATGTATGTATGTATATATGTATGTATGTATGTATACATGTATGTATGTATGTATGTATGTATGATGTATGTATGTATATATGTATGTATGTATGTATACATGTATGTATGTATGTATGTATGTATGTATGTATACATGTATGTATGTATGTATGTATGTATGTATGTGTGTATGTGTGTATGTGTGTATGTATGTATGTACTTTTCAGATTTCTTCCAGAGAGCGTTCGCTGGTTGACAGTTCAAGGTCGCGTGGAAGAAACGGAGCAAGTGTTGCGTCAGATGGCGAAGTGGAACAGACGCAAAGCGCCTGACCTTTCTTCAGTTCAGTCTCTGTTCTCCGACACCGAGAAGTCCCATACAAAATACAACTACCTGCATATTTTCTCCACTCGTCCATTGGTTCGGGTGTCGGTTCTGAGCGGATTTATGTGGTAAGGATGTTTTTGTTTTTGTTTGCTTGTTTGTTTTTGTCCCAAAGGTTTAATTATGTGAGATTAAGACCGTATTTTTGATGAACTATGTTTATGCTGTATTGATATATTAGTGTGTGTGTCCGACTGTGTTTATATTGCATTAATGTATTGACATGGCAAACCCTCTGCCCCTAACCCCCATGGAACTCCCAAGGGAAGAGAAAGAGAGGCTGGCCGAGAAACACCTGGCGAAGAGACCTCCAGACAGACACTAGAAGAATGTGCCTTATCTGGAGATAGCTAGAGACAGGACAGAGGGCTCTGGAGGTCGTCTGTTGATGTCATATATCTGGAGTCGTAAAGAGCCTACAAATTTCAAGAGTTGAAGTGCTGCCTAGTGTATGGGCAGCTTCCACTAAAAAGTCTGAATATGTGTAAAAGCTCGGTGAATTCTAATGAGTTTTGAGAATCATGCTATACCAAAATGACTTATAACGTAACAGCCATTATTACCACTGATTTAACTATTCACTTTCACCATTGTCCCATGCTATAGCAAAATGATTTGTAACATTATCATCATCATCACCACATATTTAACCATTTAATTTCACCATCGACTTTAATTCCAGGTTTTGTACGAGCATGACCTACTATGGGATCACCTTTGGCATCAAGAACCTGGCCGGTGATTTCAACCTCAATTTGTTCCTGATGGCACTGGTGGATGGGGTCTCCTGTTTGCCGGTATATCACCTGTCTGGACGGTTAGTCTGTCAATAAACGAATGAATGAATGACGAAATAAGTAAATCATTATCGTCATCATCATCATGTGCCCTGCCGCATGGCGTTGGGAATCATGGTCCTACATACATGGTCCTACATACAAATCTATCCTTTGTTGCTGCAAATGCTTCTCCCACCCTGTCTGTCTTCACCCACTGCGCAAGTTCGTCCAACATTTTCTCCATGGGTCTGCCTGGTGCTCTTTTTCCTTTCAGCTTTCCTGTTGTGACCAGCTGCTCTAATTTCTCTTGCTTCACAAAATGTCCTATAAGTGTTGCTCGTCTTTTTGTAATCTTTTTCTCTAATGTCCTTTCTGTCTGTTTCCCTCAAGACTCTCATTTGTTTTCTTCGCCGTCCATGGAACTCTTAACAGAAGATTGGCAGAATGGGTCAGATGTTCGCCTACCAATAACTAAACTCGAAGTTCCAGAGTTTGCTCCTCGTAGAGGCCTCGACTTTTCTCCTCAGTTTGACCCGAAAATCGAACTGAACGTCTAGTCCTTCGGAAGGGGAAGAAAAACGTGTCAGACCCGTGGGCCTTCTGGCTGCGCACGCTTAAGATCCCATGGCATTTAAAAATCGTGAAGAGCAAGTTATTGCCTGGTTGCCTTGGTATAAAATATTGGAGAGATAGATTGATTTCCCAGGTCCCACCCCCTGAAGGCCAATTAGCCTTCTTGCCTTTCTGAAGTCTTGGTTTTAAAAAAGTGAATATGAATTTGAAGCAAGGGACAGCGGATGGGCGCCACCCTCATGGTGCTGGCCCCGGGAAAAGTTGAGGTCTCTTCCACCTCACTCCCCTACAACCCCCGGATTATGGCACTATCTAGGTAGGACCTCAGGACCTAGTCAGCTCGTGGGTTTATGTGCAGGCTTAAGGCTTGTGCCGTGATCATTCTGGAACTTCATCACATGCACCTCTGACATTAGTGCATACAGAATTCATTCCGGGCGCGGAGATCTCACCTTGAGAAATTGAAACTGAAAGTTAACATTCTTCTTGGAAACCACACTCACTTTCTCTCTCCATTTTCCCATCTTCGGTAAACAAGCTTTCCAAGGACTTAGATTCTGATTTTTGATGGAGTTTGTGCCGTTTGATCCTGATGTCCAGTTTGTCCCACTGACTTGTTGATCTGGGAGATCATGAATACCCCCACCTGTACCCGCCATGGGGTGTGTCTGGCAGATCGAACCCAAGACATTCTGACTGGAAGTCCGATGCTTACCCACTTGACCACCGAGTCCGTCCATATATAAGCAATAAGCAAAATACATTGTATAAGTAAACATCGTATCTGGTAATCCTGAAAGAGGATCACTTCTACAGTATTGAAGAAGCAGTGTTAAGTATATCGTGGTTAAACTTGCGCTCAGCTTCAGACACTCTTTACTTTCAGGTCCCTAGATTTAAACCATCTAGTGTTGGCCAGAGTTTTATTCAGCCTGGAATAGACTTCCGCTCTGCCTTCGCCCAACACCTACCCTTTCTGCTTTTAAATCCAGTTTAAAAATCCACCCCTTTTCCCAACAATGAATTCTACAACTACTTCTTTCCCCAGTCTGTGTATTAAATATTGAAAGATGATGTTTGTCAATTGTATGCATATGCCTCTGGTGTGTGAGTGCGCTTTGATTTGAATTGTCAAGATTTGGTGCCGTATTATTATTATTATTATATCATTGTTATTATTATTATTATTATCATTATATTATTATTATTATATTATTATTATTATTATTATTATTATCATTATTATTATTACTATTCTTATTAATTACTTATAATGTGTACAATATATTCCATTTCTATATAGTCGTTTTTCGATCTTCTTTCATCCTGCCAGTGCACCTCCCGCCTTGTAAAGGATTGGGATTTTTTCTGATCACCCAGAACAAATTGCCTGTGCAGACATATTAGTGTCTAAATCGTCTTCAGATATGTATGCACGCAGAACACCAAATATGCACGCTGAGGAGCTTGTAAATCATGTCAGTTTCCGGTGGCTATGGAAACGGGAAGGAAACGAAACAAGGCGGAGTATGCAGACTGTGCATTAACATACCGCCTGCGCAGTGTGAGTAAAACAATGTTTACTCGCATTCGAGAAAAGATCGGAACGCTAAAAGAACAAACAAATTTATCATCTAACTAACTGGCTAATAAGTAACCAAATGATGAATAAAAAATAAGAAAATGATTAATTGATCGATTGATTGATTGATTGACTGATTGATTGATTGATTAAACAAATAAATGAGCAAAATAAAAAGGCACTATTTCGATATTGCTGGTATTTGAGATCTAAATATTTTGAAATATTGATGAAATCATGATTAAATAATCACATGTTTGAAACACTATTGATAAGTAAATCCAGACATCTACAGGTGACCAGAAACAGTATACCATTTCAGGTTGGGCAGACGATGGGCCACCTTCTGGAGTTACCTCCTGGTCGGTGTGATTCTCCTTGCTGTCATTCCTGTTTCCCTGTTAAGTGAGTATACTGACTTTGAATTTGAGTTTGAATGTGTTCGGGAGTGATTCATCACTCTGGGACAATCTCACATTCGCTCCGTTCAAATCTACCGATGTTAATCTTGGGCTCATTTCTTACACGCTAGCATTCTGGCGTGCAAGTGGCGAGACAGCGAGCGAAGAGGGAGAGAAAAACGTGAGCTGTGAAACAGGCGCCAGATGGAAGTAGGTATTTAGCCAGTGTATAGCACTTACATCACAGTCGCAGACGGAGTTGTCATCAAATACAAAGGTGACCTGCATGGCTGTCGTCTCACCTCGTCGGCACGATTCACTCGATGCTACCTAGCCTTACCTACCCTTACCTACCCTTACCTAGCCAATATCTAAGCACACGTGCCACTAGGTAGAGCAAAGAAACATGCATATCTAGCGTACCTCGCAGAAGCTATGGGCCTCTGGCAGACTATATGTGCCCACCCCAAACTGTACGCGCCAGTCAAGAGAATATTGAGATCTAGGAACCATTAAACCGACACAGCTAGGACGATTTGAGCGTTAAGATGGACAGCGAACATTGCGGGCTGGGACTGAACTTGAGACATTAGGTCTTAAGTCCACAGCTTTGTCAACAGACAGACTACCCAATTGAAACAAACAAACAAATCGACAAGCAAGCAAGCTAGTAGCCAACTAACCAAACAAACAATAACAACCAACTGTCATTTTCCCCACTCTTTTTCCGACGTAGTTGTCCTCTTTCTGCAAAACATGTCCATGCCTTGTGGAAAGAGGGCAGCTATGTAAGAACAAGAATTAGAAAAATAACGGTTTGGAGCACACAGAGAGGAAAGCCTAAAAAGAGGATGCTAGACTAATTAGCCATGTATTCTTTTCTTAAGCTTAGGTGAAGACGTGGAGCAAGCAAGAGTGAAGATGAAGGACGCCACAGACAGAAGACTGTAAACTAAAATCTTTCCGGCGACCTCACGACTTTGTGGGAAAAACCTGAAGAAGAAGAAGAACACGTGGACCTCCTGAGAGTTGAACTCAGGACCGCTGTGCTATCAACACGACACTCTACTCAACTGAGCCCTTGGGCCACCAACAAAAAAAAAAAAGCAACAAAAATTTACGGCCCGCCCAGAGGATCCAACCCACAATTACTGATTATTAGCTTGACACTTTTACCAACTGAACCATCAGGACAGTAATAGAGATAAAAAGTGACTCGCCAGGGAATTGAACACACGACCCTTGTGTTATCAGCATTAAGTATTGACTAACTGAGTCTATATGACCGTTAGAACAAAACAGAAATACAAAAAAAGAAAGAAGAATAGATTTGCTAATTCCAGGTCAGACCGTGTACATTTTCCTGGTGTGTGTTTACAAGCCAATGTGTTTCTTTTTTTTGCCAAACTTTTCTTCTGCTACTTCAATGTAGGTGTTCTTATCTGCCCAAATTTCTTCTGGATACCGGTCATTTAATGTCCAGTCCTGGAGTAAAGCCTCAAAACGATTGCTGACTTCGATCTGAAAATCAGATGCAGTGTCTTGATTTTTCAATTTATCCAGTTCAAACTTAGTGGCCGGCTTGGCTTTGTTTTTGTTTATAGGCTATGAGTCTAATTTTGCTGCGATTAGATGGTGATCACTATCACAATCAGCACCTGGTTTTGGTTTGGAGCTTAGAAACTAGGTCTCCATGTCCTGTCTATCATGGTGTAATCTATCTGATTTCTGATTTTTATTTTCTTGTTGTCGTGGTCTGTTTTTTTGTTTATTTGTTGTTGTTTTTTCAAGTTTCCAGGTATGTCGTCTTGGATAATGCTGTTTACAGAGGGTATTAGCGATGTCCAATTCGTTTACCCGGCAGAAAGATGCTAACATATCTCCTCTTTTATTGCATTTTCCCAGCCCATAAGGTCCTATTCCACACTCTCTATCCTCACTTTTGCCTTCTTTGGCATTCATGTCTCCCATTATTACACAAACTTCTCTTTTAAGTATTTTGTCCTTTGCTGTTTAAGGTCATTATAAAATTGTTGTATCTTATGATCTGAACTGGTGGATGTAGTGGCATATGCCTGGATGATGTTTAAGGCAACTGGTGGATGTTGTGGCATATGCCTGGATGATGTTTAAGTCAACTGGTGGATGTAGTGGCATATGCCTGGATGATGTTTAAGTCAACTGGTGGATGTAGTGGCATATGCCTGGATGGTGTTTAAGTCAACTGGTGGATGTAGTGGCATATGCCTGGATGATGTTTAAGTCAACTGGTGGATGTAGTGGCATATGCCTGGATGGTGTTTAAGGCAACTGGTGGATATAGTGGCATATGCCTGGATGATGTTTAAGGCAACTGGCTTTGTGTTAAGTTAAACAGTTACCATTTGGTCATAAATCGTCTTGTAGCTTTTCAGTGCCACGGGATGTTGTTGAG
>JAPXFY010000015.1:81083308-81103308 GCA_030674185.1 Monoplex corrugatus
TCAAGAACTCTCTTCCTGATGTTAATTGATAGGCATTTGTTGGTAAGAATGCTTGTCATCTTCTTGAATGCTGTTTTGGCTTGGCCGATTCTGCCGGCTATTTCCGATGTGCATCTGCCGTCTGATGAAATGACCTATTCCCAGGTATTTGAACTTATTAACCTGTGTCAAGGTTGTGCCATTTGCTGTTATTTTGCATGAGGGATTTCATGTTTTTTACTGATCACCATGACTTCAGTCTTCCTGCTGTTTAGTTCCACCCCTTACCTTTGCTTTCTATTTCTAGTATATTCACGAGGTTTTGTAGGTCCCTTTCATTTTCTGCAATTTGCACGGTGTCATCTGCGTACCGAATGTTGTTTATCATTTTTCCTCCAACCTTTAATCCAGGGTCTTCTTCTAGGTTTCTCATGATGTTTTCGCTGTAAAGTGAAAACAGATCTGGTGACAAAACACAACCCTGTCTGACTCCCCTTTTGATGTTTTGGAAAGAGCTTATATTGTTTTCTATTCTCATTGCAGCTTTTGCTCCCAGTACATATTCCTGATTATTCGTAGATCTTTTCCATCAACATTGAGTCTCTCCAGTTGGTTGATCAATTCTTCAAGTCGTACCCGATCAAAAGCCTTGGTATAGTCAACAAAGCATAAATAGAAATGCTTATATTCATCTCATGATAGTTCCTAGGATGTATATGGCAAGAATAGTCCTTTCCCTTCCACAAATCCACACTGTTCTTCTGCTATTTCTCTTTTGATTCAGTTCCTTGTCCTCATCATGATTATTCTTAACAGGATTTTTGTTGCATGACTCATCAAACTGATTGTGCGATGGAGTTCGCATTCTATAGCTCCTGTCTTCTTTGGAAGTGCAATAAAAATTGATTTTGACATATCTTTGGGGATTTTTCCAGTGTCGTAAATTTCATTTAGGAGGACTGTTATTTTTTCTATGCCGAATTCCTCCAGGGCTTTAATCATCTCTTTAGTAATGTTGTCTGGTCCTGGGGCTTTTCCTGGTTTCATCTTTTTCAGTGTTGCTCTAACTTCATCTTTCTTTATGGGTGGTCCTTCAAAGTTCTTTTTTATAAAGTGTTCTTCGTTTCTGTCATCCTCAAAAAAGTATTTAATGTACTCTCCCCATTTGTCCAGTATTTTGTCTTTTTCCATGATAAGCATGCCATCTTTCGAATTTAAGCAACCAGTTGATGTGCATGTATTTTTCCTGTGGACAATTTCTTCAATTCGTCTGTACATACCCTGAGGATCCATTTTGTGTCGGTCTTCTATCTCTTTGCATTTTGTTTTCAGCCAAGCTTCCTCAGCTTCATTGCACCTATACCTGATTTCTTTGTTTATCTTCCTGTATTTTTCCTCGTTTCTCTTTGCCCTCCTCCTTTCCTCCATCAAGCCCAAAATTTCATTAGTCATCCAGCTCTTTTTTGCTTTTCTATCTGCCTTAGGGATTTCTTCACAAGCTTCATTTATCGAATTTCTCAACTTTGTCCATTGTTCCTCAATGTCACCAACGTCTTCCAGAGCACTGAATCTGTTTTGAACATGTACATTAAAATTTTTTACGTATTATTTCATTTGTCTTTGAGAGTCCAAGGTTTAGTTTGATGTTGCTTTTGGTCTGTTTCCATTTCCTCAATTTTAGCCTAAACCTTCCCACTACAGGATTGTGGTCACTGTTGCAGTCTGTGCCTGGTAGTGTTTTTGCTGACAGTAGACAATTTTTAAATCTTTTGTTGATCAGGATGTAGTCAATTTGATTTTTGGTATTATCTCCTGGACTCATCCAAGTCCATTTTCTTATTTTAGGCTGCTCAAACCAGGTGTTTCCTACTATGAACTCATTCATCTGTGCCCATTCCACAAGTTTCCCTCGCCTTTCATTTTGTGTACAAAGGGCCATGAGGTCCAACTATATCCTGCACTCTATCCTGTCCCACTTTAGCATTAAAATCTCCCATTATGACTGTAACCTCTTGTGATTTACATTGGACCTTGGCCATCTCTAATACTTCGTAGAAGTTGTCGATGTCTTCCTGAGTACTTGCGGATGTTGGTGCATACACCAGTATGATGTTGATATCAAATGGTTTGCCTCCCAGTTTGACCAGCAAAACTGTCGGACACAGCCCAGTATCCCTTAACTGCTTTTGATTTGTCTTTGTCCATTATGATGCCCTCTTCTCTTTCATGTGAGTTACCACCAGAGTGTATCATTGTGTATTCTCCTGATGTTATCATGCCTGCCCCCTTCCATCTCACTTCCCCTACTCCTAAAATACTGATGTTAAGCCTTTCCATCCCCATTTTGATGTTGTCTAATTTTTCCTTCTGCAATAGTGTTCTGATGTTCCATGTTGCTATTTTGGTGCTTCTAAGTTTGACTTTGGGCTTGATTTTGTAGCAGAGCAAAAACAAGTGTCAATTCACTCCTGGTTACATGCCAACAAAGACACAGCCACTCTAGACTTCATATAACCACGTTGACAAAATTTGAAATGACTGACCATTGCACCCACTGCATACTGACTGTAGCAGAGGAAAATCAGGTGTTGATTCACTCCTGGTTACATGCCAACAAAGACAGCTACTCTAGACTTCATATAACAAAGTTAACAAAATTTGAAAAGACTGACCACTGTACCCACCGCACACCGACTGTAGCAGAGGAAAAACAGGCGTCGACTCACACCTGGTCACATGCCAACAAACATAGACCTCTACCCACTTCTAGGACATGAAATCCATGTACAACTGGTGCCTCTGACCAGAAACTGGCCCTATCCACCCAACTGCAAACCGTCTGTAGCAGAGGGGCACTGAACACCAACTGACTCCTAACACCCACAACTCTTTACAACATGAAACTCTTCTGACCAGAAACTGGTCAGACCCACCACCACCCCCAACTGCAAAGCGTCCATTGCAGAGGGGGGCCCAGCTCCAACTGGCAACTCTTTTCCTATACAGCCAACACAAGTTCAGAACAACTGTTCAAAAAACTACAGCAAAGGAAACACGCAAAAATCTATCCACACGGGTACCAGGTAATCCACGAGTTAGCCCGCCAACACAAGTTGACAGAAAAACTGTTCGCACAAACAGCACCAAAAACACACAAAATTTACACACACCTGTCACCTGTCGGCGTCACCGGGAACAGTGTTGGCCGCTGCACATGATGTCCTCACAAGTTGCCTCCAGCACTCTCGATCTTGGCTAAGTCTGACCACCTCCTGGAGTTTCCTGCCACTGATGTTTGTGATGTTTCTAGCAAGTGATGCAGGTGGCCATCCTCTGTTTCTCTTTCCTTCCACTTTACCTTGGAGGACAGTGGACATCAAGTCTGTTCTCTCATTACGGATTGCGTGTCCAACATATTTCAGTCTCCTCCGTTGTATGAGTACTAGGAGCTTGCGTGTAGTACCCAACTCATTCAGTATGCTTTCATTTGAGCGCCTATCCGTCCATTTGACCCTCAGCAGTCTTCGGTAAAACCACAGCTCTGCTGCTTCCACTCGTCTTTCATCCTCTTTCTTCATTGTCCATGCCTCGCAGCCGTATAACATCACTGGCCAGACAAGACATTTTAAGAGTTTTATCTTAAGGTCTGCTGTTATGCTGTGGTCTTTCCAAATATTGTTCAATTGAACCATACTGTTCTTGGCCATTCCAATTCTCATCTTTATGTCTTTTGAGCATGTTCCATCGTGTGTCTTGACTGAACCTAAATATTTAAAGTCCTTGACATTTTCTAGAGGGACTTGGTTTAGCATGATCTGGTCCTGTCTAGTGTTATATTTGCCTGCAACATGCATAACCTTTGTCTTCTTTGAATTTAAGTCCAGCCCAGCTGCCTTTCCAACCTGGTCTACCCTGCTTAGGATCCTCCTAGAGCCTGTAATGTTGTCTGCCAGTAATCCTGTGTCATCTGCGTAGCGTAAATTTGACAGGTTTCTACCACCAATATTTACTCCCATGTCTTCTATGTCTGCTTCTCTCATGATATGTTCAGTGTATATGTTGAAGAGATGTGGAGACAGGATGCAACCTTGCCTTACCCCTTTAGTGATGTTAAAAAATTTGCAGTTTTGATTATTCCATCTGATTGTTGCTTTTTGATCATTATATAATGAAGCTATGAGGGAAACCAGATGTCTTGGAAAACCCATTTTGATCATGAAGTGGAAAAGACTTTGGTGAATCACGCTATCAAACGCTTTGCTGTAGTCAATGAAAACGATGAACATCTCTTGGTCTGTGTTTCTAATCTTTTCTGTCAATATCTGGAGTACAAACAGCATATCTACTGTTCCCCTGTTTTTCCTATAGCCTGCCTGACAGTCGGATAGCTCTTACTCTACTTTTGGCTTTAACCTGTTTAAAATTATTATCAGCAATATTTTACTGGCATGACTGATCAGTGCAATTGTTCTATAATTGTTGCAGTCTTTGACATTTCCACTCTTATGTAACATGACAAATTCTTGGAGCTTCGAGTCTGTAGGCCATTGACAAGTCTTCCATATCTTGCAGCATAAGTGATGCATTACTTTGAGTCCACCATCACCTGAGTGTTTCAACAACTCTCCAGGAATATTGTCAAGACCAGGAGACTTTCTCCTATTGTCAAGACCAGGAGACTTTCTCGTAAAACATATCTTAGGCCACAAACACGAGTTGACGGAACTGTTTACAATCCCCGTGCAAAAGCATGCATAAATACACACACACACACACACACACTGACCCAACCAAACACCCCTGTCCCCAAATGAGAAGAAAAGGGAGAGAATAAAAAAAATCAACAAAACTGCTGTGACAATCAGTGTGTACGCCGTAAGTTTGCAGTGTGCAATTCCCAAATCCCAAGAGGCCCTTGCTTCTGCTTCCTAGTACTGTGCCTCATAGCTAATACCTAGGCACTTGTAAAGAACCGTGAATGACGGAGGCAATTGGTACAGCATCCCTCGGTAGAAGTCTAAGAAACTACGATCCAGACATGCTGTGCGATCCATAAGCTGTAAACCGTATTATGCAAATGTTAGTCTGCCAAAATAATATCATTTGTCATTTTGAATGTCTGCTTATATTTTCTTTTGTGTTATATTTTTATTGTACTTCTTTCCTTTTCCCTTGTTTTTTCTGCTTGTTACAGCAGATTTACCATGTGATATTCAGCTGCTGCTCTTTCCACGTACAGCACATCACCGCAGTGCAGAACCACACATCTGTTGTTGTTGTTGTTATCTGTATGCATATATATCTGTTTACCAATGAAAGTGATTATTTTTTTCTACAGAATTTTGCCAGAGACAAGTCCTGTTTCCCTTCGTAGGGATTTCCAGGGCTCTTTCAGTATATATGGTATCCCCACCTTCTCGAAATTCTGTGGTAGAAATGTCCTCTTTTGTATCACTTAATTTTTTCCACCTTGTTGCTTTGCTTTCTGTCATTTCTTATTATCATTTTCTGCCTTGCTGGTCCATTCACCTGTATGTGTTTGATAAAGTCCTACACAGTTTTTCTTGGGATTGATAATGGGCACATGTATTAAGTGCATTTTTGGTTCTAGGAAGGTGAGATATTCGGAAGCAATTTTAGGTAATTTCTGCCCGTTTAAATTTATGTTTTGGTGTCGGTAGGTATGCTTAAATTTGTCTTCAGGTGTGTTTTCTAAATCCCCTGTGCGATAAATTGAATGGAGTGGTCAGTGCCAGGGGCATGTCCTTAGATTGTGTGCGCGAATGTATTGATGAGTGTACTTAATTTTTTTTTTTTTTTTTTTTTTTTTTTTTTTTTTTTTTTTTTTTTTGCTGTTGAAAGTTTGGAAGCTGTTATAGCCCTGATATGGCTCTATGCAGTTGGCTGGGCTTTAAACAAGAATAACAAGCCCTGTCTAACGTGTGTAGTGCACGCTGTACACAGGATCTCAGTTTATCGTCTCATCTGAAATACTAGCACCCAGACCACCACCTTAAGATCTGAGGGATGGGGGTGAGGAGAGAAATCTCTGTCTGATCTGTGATTCGAACCCGGTTCCTCGCGTCCTAGTCATGTGCTTTAACTACTGACCACATACTTCCATGTAACCCCACCACGGCCTAGTGTCAGGAGAGAGACAGAGGAAGGGGGGGGGGGGTAACAGAATCAAAGAGTGGACAGATCTGGATGTCAGTGATTCCCAAGTAGCTCTAAAGGACGCTGGCTGGTTGATTCTTTTGACAGTGTGTTTGGGCCCTAAACTGCTTGTTCTCTACATGGCCATTCTGGGTCATGTTTCATGACTGTTCCTCCGATGTCGCCCACCTACCCCCTTCCCAAAAAAAAACCAAAAAAAACAAACAAACAAACAAACAAAAAAACCAAACCAAACAAACCAACAACAAAAACAAAACCAAGAAAAAGAAGATGCAACAGCGTCCAGGAGTCATGACCTGATGTGGCCTGGCCCCTTGAAGTGTAAGGAGTTTAGGGCAAAACACTTGTTTGAGGGGAAAGGAGGGGGGAGGGGGACTTGTCTTTTGAGGACCTTGTTCAGTCCAGCTGTCCCCGGAGTTTCCTGTTGTTAAGCGAAGGAGGTAGAAATGGGCACATTCTGTGTCTTGACTATCATTCTTAAATATAATTGTTGGTGCACAGGGTGAGCCATACGTGTTCTACGCCATCATCGGGGTGTCCATGATACTGACCGCACTGTCACCTCTCCTGCTGCCCGAGACACGTGGCCGGCCCTTAGTGGACGAGATCACCGTCACGCCCACACACGACGAACAGCCGACAAACAATGACCATGAGCTCAAAGAATTTCACGCTTGAGTAATATTTTGTTAAGCATGTCCTGATTTTCTCTTAAGCTTGTACGGACATTGTGGTGGTGGTCTTTGATTTAATGTCTTTTCACTAAAGTGGTTTTAGACACAAAAAAGTGGGGATACAGGAGGAGTGAAGAGGATATTTGAAAATTAAGCAATCCTGACAAAAGATGATCCACAAAACAACTGTTGTGAGGAACGGAAGGAAAAACCATCAAATGACGTTACCATAATTAACGATTTACACAATAAAATTGACTAACAGTGAACAAGTTAAAATGACAACGTGTTAAAGATAATTCACTATAGGACTTTTTGACAGTCTAACAAAAAAAATCATATGTTAATGATGATGAGGCAAATATGTTAGAAACTGTCTTCGTAGATAGTGTAGGTATGTGTAGTTTCACCCTAACGCAAGAAAGAATATGACTATGTGTTAGCTTCTTTCCACACAGACACACTATGTTGTTGGTGTATTTTGTTTTGAAAGCATCAAGTTTCCACCTATACATAAGGGATTGAATAATTCTGCCAGCAGGAAACAATTAGGTGTTTTGCTAATTTTAAAGTTCATGTGACATTTATCATACTTTTAATGTTTTATCTTGGAACAGCTTCCAGACGTAGGTGTCCACTAAAGTGTAATACTCGTGCAACGAGAGAGAAAGCTGGATATTGTTTGAACCTGGTGAGTTATTTGCTCCCCGTTTGGCAGCCCTGTCAACTTTATTATTATAACGAAAAGAACTATGAGATGGTGTCCAGCAGAAAGTGATATCAATGCTTTTTAAAGATAAACTATGAATCAAGTGACTAATTTCCAGTATTATTCCAGATCTTGTTTGTAAATTTGATAATTCAAGAGCTTGAAGTATTTGAATCAACGCAAAAAAAGTATGTGAAAAATTGTCCTAACATGGCTCCTGTACAACACATTTCCTTAGAGCCAACATGCAGTCAATACACATACCACATTATCAATCGTAAGAGAAAGTACATGTATGTTTTATAGAACACATAGGACAGCAAGACAGAAAACGATACATTGACATGACAAAAAGCAAAAGGGGGAAGAAACAAAAAGTTTGACAGAAAAAAGTGCTTGGAAAAAAAAAGATTTTGACAGAATAGAGGACATTTCCAGCACAGAATTTCCTTGTGGAGATATTATTTATACTGATAGCCCCCTCGGAATCCCTGTGGTGTGTGGTGTGGTGTGTGTGTGTGTGTGTGTGTGTGTGTGTGTGTGTGTTTTGTGTGTGTGTGTGTGTGTGTGTGTGTGTGTGTGTGTGTCTGAGATACGGGATGACAACTTGGGTAAAAAATCACACGCCTAGCAGGTTGAGTGTACTCTAGCTCAGCATCAGTGTGTGTGTGTGTCTGTGTGTGTGTGTGTGTGTGTGTGTGTGTGTGTGTCTGTGTGTCTGTGTGTGTGTGTTCGTGCGCATTGTTTGCTCAATTTATGTAAAGTGCGAGGAGCATGCTTTTGGTATGGGCTGTTTGCGCCATGCAGGTAAAATTATTATTGAAATTATTACATGTGTGCGTGCGCACGTGCGCGTGTGTGTATCTATGTGTTTATATGCGTGTGTGCGTAATTGTGGTGTATGAGTGTGTGTGAGTGGTATGTGTGTATGCATGAATATGGTGTGTGCATGTGAGTGTGTATTTCAGTGTGTGTGTGTGTGTGTGTGTGTGTGTGTGTGTGTGTGTGTGTGTGTGTGTGTGTGTGTGTGTGGTGTGTGTGTTTGTGTGTGTGAGTAATGGTGATGTAAGAGACAGACAGACAGACAGAAGTAAACAGTAAGGTAACAGAAACCAAACAGTTGTCCAATATCTCAAGTCGTAGGAGACTGTGGTGATATAGACATCAATTCCTCTCTGGACAACCATTACGAGGACAGTGCCCATCTCCTCTTCTCCACAGATCAACCCTCCCCGACCCTCAACAGGATCAGGTGCCTACCCACAGCTGGGTGGACTGGAGGCTTCTCGCACAACATTTCAGGACCCAAGTTTGAACCTGTGTTGTGTATTGGAAGGCAAGATCTTTACGTCTACGTTAGCCAGGTCTCAAAGAAAGTTTATTTTTTCTGCCCATCTTTTGGACCAAATTGTGTATCAATGACCCATCGCTGATAACTTCGGTTCTGCAACTCCTTTCTAAACCTGCCAAAACTAAGGTTACCATGAAAGCAGTGCATGAAAGGGTCTCGGCATCTGGTACACTTTTCCCCACAATGCTATGATGATGAAAATGAAGGTGATGGTGACGATGCTGTTACGTTCTATCTGGGATTGGCACTGCGTGACAGTTATGTACTGAAGGCTTATTTTCAGAATATACCCTGGCATCAATCAGGCCTGAGAGATACGGGACACAGACATTTACGGTGTTATTAGTTAGGATGTTTAAGCCACATCCAATTGCGTATTCATAAAGTGGATGAGACTGAACAACACAATGTGGTCCCAGACTTCCAAAGAGCCCAAAGCACGCTTAGCTTTGGATGAAACTCAACTGTTTAGCGCCATACATTCTGTCAATCCAAATAATGCAGAGAGAAGCAGACGATGTTCCAGTTTTGGTCGGAACCTAACCCAGTGTTCACCGAGAATTTGGTCAAAAGATGCCTCCAGGTGATGACGCTCCACCCCTCCTGCACGCCTAAGTCGCGTGAGAACGAGAAAACGACTGAGTGGTCCCAGTCTTCCCAATAAGTTATTTTTGTTCAAAGCCCAGCCGACTGCGTAGAGCCATATCAGGGCTATAACCGTTTTAAAACATACACAATACTTCAACAGGAAAAAATGTAAAACAAAATTAAGCACACACATCAATGCATTCGTGGGCATACTCTAAGGAGAATTCCCTGGCGTTGACCACTCCATCCAATTTATCGCACAGAGGATTAAAAAAAAACATACCTGAATAAAACATTTGAACGTAAGGACATTAAAGACATACAAAAACGGGACTAAATTACCTAAAATTGCTTCCGCATATCTCATTTCCCCAGAGCCAGAAATGCACTTAATACATATACCCAATTATCAATCCTAACAGAAAGTACGCAAGAACTTATCGAACACATACGTGTACAGGTGAATGGACCAGCAAGGCAGAAAATGATAGAAAGAAATGACAGAAAGCAAAGGAACAATGTAGAAACAAAGAGAGTGACAGAAAAGAGGAAATTTCTAGCACAGAATGTCCAGAAGGTGGGAATACTATTTATACTGAAAGAGCCCCCGGCATCACTGCACACTCTACTCTGGGTCAGGTGTCCGTCGGGCCCGAAATCTTTTCACGATTTTGTTTTTATTTGGAATAGTGGGGGGGGGGGGGGGGGGATGATGAAGGCTCAAACTCACGACGTACCAGTTAGTGGTCCGTTACGATAACCGCTAAAGGTCTAACATCGATATCCCAACACACACTGTGGACTTTGTCGTTTCATCCATAAGCTCTTCTTTTTCTCCCTTAAATCCGTTAAGAGTCATTGCGGCGCTGCACTGAAGATCAGTTACCGTTCACTAGCTTCCTGCAGCTCTGTTCGTTGTTTGCCACAGCCTGGGTCTCTGCAAATGGTTTCTCCGCCCATTCACAATGTTTGCAGTCGATAGTTTCTACTGTCTTCCCCTTCAATCCACTCCGTCAACAATTCATTTAGCAAGGTCATTGGAACCTCTTTTCTCTTCTCTTCTCTCTTCTCTTCTCTCTTCTCTTCTCTCTTCTCTTCTCTCTTCTCTTCTCTTCTCTCTTCTCTTCTCTCTTCTCTTCTCTTCTCTCTTCTCTCTTCTCTTCTCTTCTCTCCTCTCCCCTCTTCTCTCCTCTCCCCTTTTCTCTCTTATCTTCTCTCTTCTTCTCTCCTCTCTCCTTCTCTCTTCTTCTCTCTTCTTTCCTCTCTTCTTTCCTCTCTCTTCTCTCCTCTCTTCTCTCCTCTCTTCTCTCCTCTCTTCTCTCCTCTCTTCTCTCTTCTCTTCTCTTCTCTCTTCTCTTCTTCTCTTCTTCTCTTCTCCTCTTCTCTTCTCCTCTTCTCTTCTCCTCTTCTCCTCTTCTCTTCTCCTCTTCTCCTCTTCTCTTCTCCTCTTCTCTCTTCTCTTCTCTCTTCTCTTCTCTCTCCTCTCCTCTCTCTTCTCTTCCTTCTCTCTTCTCTCTTCTCTCCTCTTCTCTTCTCTTCTCTTCTCTTCTCTTCTCTTCTCTCTCCTCCTCTCTCCTCCTCTCTCCTCCTCTCTCCTCTTCTCGCCTCTTCTCTCTTCTTCTCTCTTCTTCTCTTTTCTTTTCTTTTCTCTTTTCTTTTCTTTTCTTTTCTCTTTTTTTCTTTTTCTTTTCTTTTCTTTTCTCTTTTCTTTTCTTTTCTCTTTTCTTTTCTTTTCTTTTTCTTTTCTTTTTCTTTTCTTTTCTTTTCTCTTTTCTTTTCTTTTTCTTTTCTTTTCTCTTCTTTTCTTTTTCTTTTCTCTTTTTTTTCTTTTCTTTCTTTTCTCTTCTTTTCTCTTCTTTTCTCTTCTTTTCTCTTCTTCTCTTCTCTTCTTTCTTTTCTTTTCTCTTCTCTTCTTTTCTTTTCTTTTCTTTTCTTTTTTCTTTTCTTTTCTTTTCTCTTCTTTTCTCTTCTTTTCTCTTCTTTTCTTTTCTCTTCTTTTCTCTTTTTTTCTCTTCTTTTCTTTTCTTTTCTTTTTTCTTTTCTTTTCTGTTCTTATTTCAAGTCAGCAGACATTTATATAGTCCAGTGTGCTGCTTGATGATCGGGGCATGTGTTCATTGATAATAAAGGACAGTGTATATGATGCTAAGTGCCGTGTGATATAGCGCTTCACTTCTATGGCTTGGATCCCACTTTCCAAACCTGCTGTGACGGTCCACGTCTGGCATGAATACATGGAAGATGGAATACACTAGTGCAGGTAAGAGACTGTTCTTGTGTTCTGTTATACAGCGTGTCACAAGAAAGTCGAACTTGGCACAGCCCATCCCGAAACACTATAACACTACTACTACTACTAGTACTACTACTACTACCACTACTACTAACAATGATAATAATAATAATAATAACATTGTAATAATAATAACAATAATAATAATAATAATAACAACAACAATAACAACAACAACAACAACAACAATAATAATAATAATAATAATGATAATGATAATCGTAATATGAACAAGAAGAATCAATAATAATTACAACAAAATAATAATAGTAATAACAATAATAGTAGTAATAATAATAATAATAACAGCAATAATAAAACAACAATAAGAACAATAAGAATAACAATTATTATTATTTTCAAAATAATTATTATTCCATTTAAATAGCGCAAGCAAACCATGTCAAAGACTACTCGCAATACTGTAAAAACAGTATAAACATCACTGTCTTACTACATTAATGCAGTACAAACACAGTCAGGTACATGCACCAATCATCAATGCAACATACACATCGCCATCTTAATACACAAATACAGTACAGTCAGATACATGCACCAAAACATCAAAGCTGCATGAACATCGCCATCTTAATACACCAATACAGTACAGTCAGATCAGGTCAGGTCAGGTCAGGTCCCGTAGCCGGTGGGTGGCTGTAGGGGCACCACAGACGACTTGACAACCTCCCTCCATGCCTTTCGGTCTTCCGCTTTCCTCAGGGTGGTAGTGAGGGGGAGGCTGGTCCATTCTTTGATGTTATCTTCCCATCTTTTCTTCTGTCTGCCTCGTCTCCGCTATCCTGGTACGGTGCCCTGCATGATGGTCTTTGCCAGGCCATGGGTTCTTGTTATGTGGCCGTACCACTTCAGCTTCCGTTTCTTAACGATGGTAAGGAGGTCGTCGTGACGTCCTATGGCTACGTGGACACGGTTCCGGACTTCCTCATTTGTTATGTGGTCTTTGTAGAAGATGCCGAAGATCTTTCGGCAGCATCTCATCTCGAAGGCTTGGATTTTCCTCTGGAGGTCAGCTGTGAGAGTCCATGACTCGCAGGCATACATGAATGTGGAGATCACGAGTGTCCGCATCAATCTGATCTTGTGTTTGCTGGTGATGTCTTTTTGCCTCCATATGTTCTTCAGCTTCGTCAGTGCTGATGTTGCTTGCGCTATTCTTGCAAGGACTTCTTTTCTTGAACCTTCATCTGTAACTATGGACCCCAGATATTTGAAGTTGGTGACTGGTTCAATTATTTTGTTGTTGATTTTGATTTCCGCATTGAAGCCATCTGCATTGTTTGTTATTATCTTTGTTTTTTCTGCACTAATTTCCATGCCGTAGGCTGAAGATGATATATTCAGCAGATTTATCAGGTTCACAAGTTCTTCTTCTGTGCCTGCTAGTCCGTCAATGTCGTCGGCAAATCGTAGGTTGGTAATTGTTCTGCCGGCAATGCTGACTGTTCCCTTGTGTTTTTCTAATGCGTCGCTCATTATCCTCTCCAGAAATATGTTGAAAAGTACTGGAGAGAGGAGACATCCCTGTCTCACTCCGACTGATGTCCGGAACCAGTTTCCCGTGTTTCCGTTGAAGAATACTGCGCTGTTGGCTTTGTCGTACAGACTCTTGATGACATTTACAAGGTTGGCACTGATGTTGTATTTGTGCATGGTGGTCCAAAGTGCTTCATGCCACACTCGGTCGAAAGCCTTCTTGAAGTCAATGAAGACGTGGTATAGGTCTTGTTGGTGTTGCAGGTATTTCTCCATAAGAATTCTCAGATTGAATATCTGTTCAGTGGTGCTTCTTCCTGCTCTAAAACCTGCTTGTTCCTCTGCGATGATCTTTTCTGCTTGAGGTTTCAGCCTGTTCAGCAAGATTTTAAGCATGACTTTGCTGGGATGGCAGATTAGGCTGATTGTGCGGTAATTTTTGCACATTTGCAGGTTACCCTTCTTTGGCAGTGTAATTATAAGGGATTTTGTCCACTGGGTTGGCCATTCTCCACTGCGCCAGATTTTGTTGCAAATGATGAGAAGGGCATCAATCATGGCCTCTCCTCCAGCCTGAACAAGCTCGGATGGTATGTTGTCCACGCCTGGAGATTTTCCTTTCTTAAGGGATTTCACAGCTGCTTCTACTTCTGCTCGGAGGATTGGTGGGTCGTCATGATTGGTCGACTGCGGTCCGTTTAGCACTGCAGTATCACCATGTGTGTTGTAATTATACAGGTCAGAGCAATACTCTGTCCAACGTGTGAGGATTTCTTGTTCTTCTGTGAGGCATTCTCCTGAGTTATCTTGGATTGTGCTTACTCTCCCTTGTTTTGTGGTTGTGAGGTCTTTCACCAGCTGGTAAGCCTGTTTTGTGTTGTTTCTTTCCAAGTGTGCATCGATGTTTCCGCACTGATCTTCTATCCATTTTTCCTTGGCTTTCCTCATGGCACCCCTTATCTTCTTGTTTACTTCTCTATATTTTTCTTTTCCTTCCTGTGAGTTGTTTCTTTCTGGCTTCAAGCTCCTCCTTTCATCGCACAAGTCCAGGATGTCATTTGTGACCCACGGTTTCTTCTTCGGGCGATGTTTGCCTATAATTTCTGTGGCTGTTTCTGTGAGGGCCATGGAGAAGGTGTCAATGAGTTGCTCAACATTTTCTTGGTCTCCCAAGATGGTCAGAGGAGCGAATTTTCCGCCTATCATTGCCTCAAAAGCTTCTTGAATGTTCGCATCCTTCAATTTCTCCAGGTCGAATCGCAATCTTGTTCCTGCTTGTTTGGCAACCTTTTTAATACACCAATGCAGTACAGTCACATACATGCACCAAAACATCAAAGCAGCATGAACATTGCCATCTTAATACACCAATGCAGTACAGTCACATACATGCACCAAAACATCAAAGCAGCATGAACATTGCCATCTTAATACACCAATGCAGTACAGTCACATACATGCACCAAAACATCAAAGCAGCATGAACATTGCCATCTTAATACACCAATGCAGTACAGTCACATACATGCACCAAAACATCAAAGCAGCATGAACATTGCCATCTTAATACACCAATGCAGTACAGTCACATACATGCACCAAAACATCAAAGCAGCATGAACATTGCCATCTTAATACACCAATGCAGTACAGTCACATACATGCACCAAAACATCAAAGCAGCATGAACATTGCCATCTTAATACACCAATGCAGTACAGTCACATACATGCACCAAAACATCAAATCAGCATGAACATTGCCATCTTAATACACCAATACAGTACAGTCACATACATGCACCAAAACATCAAAGCAGCATGAACATTGCCATCTTAATACACCAATACAGTACAGTCAGATACATGCACCAAAACATCAAAGCAGCATGAACATTGCCATCTTAATACACCAATGCAGTACAAACATGTGAACGATGGATACATGTATATGTTACGCTTAATCCATGAATTTGCTTCTTTCATCACATAAGCAAATTTCTTGCTTATTTCTTGAGCTAGGCACCTAAATGTTTGATACTAACTATTAACACATTTCAGTCACTAACAGTCATAAACAACTACTCAACACTAACACATTTCAGTCACTAACAATTACTCAACATTAACACATTTCAGTCACTAACAACTACTCAAACACTAACACATTTCAGTCACTAACAACTACTCAACATTAACACATTTCAGTCACTAACAACTACTCAAACACTAACACATTTCAGTCACTAACAACTACTCAAACACTAACACATTTCAGTCACTAACAACTACTCAACATTAACACATTTCAGTCACTAACAACTACTCAAACACTAACACATTTCAGTCACTAACAACTACTCAAACACTAACACATTTCAGTCACTAACAACTACTCAACATTAACACATTTCAGTCACTAACAACTACTCAAACACTAACACATTTCAGTCACTAACAACTACTCAACACTAACACATTTCAGTCACTAACAACTACTCAAACACTAACACATTTCAGTCACTAACAACTACTCAACACTAACACATTTCAGTCACTAACAGTCATTAACAACTACTCAACACTAACACATTTCAGTCACTAACAACTACTCAACACTAACACATTTCAGTCACTAACAGCTACTCAACACTAACACATTTCAGTCACTAACAGTCAATAACAACTACTCAACACTAACACATTTCAGTCACTAACAACTACTCAACACTAACACATTTCAGTCACTAACAGCTACTCAACACTAACACATTTCAGTCACTAACAGTCAATAACAACTACTCAACATTAACACATTTCAGTCACTAACAACTAACTTCACAGTTACAAATAACGATATATTCAACACTATCCAATAACTGATTCCGGGTTAAATGATACAGAATAACAGCATGAATAAGTATTATCTTGTTACATTCAACTGTAGTGTTCCATTCACTGGTTGCTCACAAAACACGAACGCCTAAAGAACATTTAGTATACAAGTATCAACACAGCTCACTGCGCTTAGTAATCAAGCACTAACACATTTCATCACACTCATTGATGACTACTCAAGTACTAACACATTCACACTATTGTTATTGTTACTGTTATTGTTGTTTAAAGCCCAGCCGACTGTGTAGAGCCACATCAGGGTTACAACCGCTTCAAAAGATACAAAACGTCAACAGGAAAAAAAAAGAAAAGAAAATTAAGTACACATATCAATGCATTCGCGCACATAATCTAAGGACATGCTCCTGGCGTTGAGACCACTCCGTCCAATTTATCGCACAGAGGATTAAAAAAAAAACCACATAAATACAAATTTAAGCATACCTTAGGACACCAAAACATATGTAAAAACGGGCACAAACTACCAAAAATTGCTTCTGCATATCTCATCTCCCAAAAGCCAAAAACTCCTTTAATACATGTACACATTTATCAATCCTAAGAAAAAGTAGTAAGGCTTTATCGAACACAGACAGGTGAATGGACCAGCAAGGTAGAAAATGATAGGAAGAAATGACAGAAAGCAAAGATATGACAGAAAGCAAAGGAACAAGGCAGAGACAAAGGGAGTGAGAGAAAAGAGGAAATTTCTGGCACAGAATTTCCAGAAGGTGGAGACACTATTTGTACTGAAAGAGCATTTACACATTTTACACTAATAATTATTTAAGCACATATTTCAACTCTTTTGATACTAACTATTAACACATTTCAGTCACTAACAGTCATAAACAACTACTCAACACTAACACATTTCAGTCACTAACAACTACTCAACATTAACACATTTCAGTCACTAACAACTACTCAACACTAACACATTTCAGTCACTAACAACTACTCAACATTAACACATTTCAGTCATTAACAACTACTCAACATTAACACATTTCAGTCACTAACAACTACTCAACATTAACACATTTCAGTCACTAACAACTACTCAAACACTAACACATTTCAGTCACAACAACTACTCAACACTAACACATTTCAGTCCTAACAACTACTCAAACACTAACACATTTCAGTCACTAACAACTACTCAACACTAACACATTTCAGTCACTAACAACTACTCAACATTAACACATTTCAGTCACTAACAACTACTCAAACACTAACGCATTTCAGTCACTAACAACTACTCAACATTAACACATTTCAGTCACTAACAACTACTCAAACACTAACACATTTCAGTCACTAACAACTACTCAACATTAACACATTTCAGTCACTAACAACTACTCAACACTAACACATTTCAGTCATTAATAACTACTATAGCACTAACACATTTCAGTCACTAACAACTACTCAACACTAACACATTTCAGTCACTAACAACTACTTAGCACTAACACATTTCAGTCACTAACAACTACTATACACTAACACATTTCAGTCACTAACAACTACTCAACACTAACACATTTAGTCACTAACAACTACTATAGCACTAACACATTTCAGTCACTAACAACTACCAACACTAACACATTTAGTCACTAACACAACTACTCAACACTAACACATTTCAGTCACTAACAACTACTCAACACTAACACATTTCGTCACTAACAACTACTCAACACTAACACATTTCAGTCACTAACAACTACTCAACATTAACACATTTCAGTCACTAACAACTACTCAACATTAACACATTTCAGTCACTAACAACTACTCAACACTAACACATTTCAGTCACTAACAACTACTCAACATTAACACATTTCAGTCACTAACAACTACTCAATCACTAACACATTTCAGTCATTAACAACTACTTAACACTAACACATTTCAGTCACTAACAACTACTCAACACTAACACATTTCAGTCACTAACAACTACTATAGCACTAACACATTTCAGTCACTAACAACTACTAACACTAACACATTTCAGTCACTAACAACTATTCAACATAACACATTTCAGTCACTAACAACTATCAACACTAACACATTTCGTCACTAACAACTATTCAACATTAACACATTTCTGTCACTCACTAATAAATACTAAAATGCACTGAATGCACAATCACACTTTATCAAAACATACTGATTATCACAAAACATATCAGGGGATAGCAAAAGTAGGTATGCAGTTATGAAAAAAAGAAAACACGTACAATACTCATTGCATTTATTATACAAACAAATGAATATTGCATATACATGTATTGCATATACAGTAAAGAAAAAAGCTGACCACATATCTCCTCTCCTGGCACAACTCACTGCTCCTGTATCAAAGCGCATACAGTACAAACTAGACACCATGTGCTACAAAAGCCTCAATAACGCAGCCCCGATTACCTATCAAGCCTACTTAGATCTATTTCCCTCACGTACCCTCCGCTCTGCCTCCGATCCTCTGACTTTTCGCTTCCACGCATTAGAACTGGATGACACACAATAGACTTCAGCTTAATGACGACAAAACAAAAGCTATCCTCATTGCACCGTCAGAAACTTCTCAGCGCCATCCTCTTTCTCTCCCATTATGTAACACATCAGTCCAATTTCTGATTCAGCTAAAAACCTTGTGTCTGCATTGACTCTACCCTCTCCATGAACAACTTTGTTCCTCAAACTACTGCCAGATCCTGCTACTATCATCTCCATCGTATAAGGCTGATCAGGAAGTAATCTCATTCGAAACAACTGCAAAACTCGTTCTCTTCATAATGTCTCGCATTGAACTATTGCAATTCACTCCTGTCTGGTCTTTCCTGCCTCCACATCACATCCTAAAAGCGCATATCAAAACAATGCTGTACGCCTGTACTCAAAAGAAAAAAGCTGACCACATATCTCCTCTCCTGGCACAACTTCACTGGCTCCCTGTATCAAAGCGCATACAGTACAAACTAGACACCATGTGCTACAAAAGCCTCAATAACGCAGCCCCCGATTACCTGTCAAGCCTACTTGAGATCTATCTTCCCTCACGTACCCTCCGCTCTGCCTCCGATCCTCTGACTTTTCGCTTTCCACGCACTAAGCTCAATACCTATGGTCCACGAGCCTTCTCTGTTTCTGGTCCACTCTCCTGGAACAAACTTCCTCTCTCAGTCCGTCAGCAACCTACTTTTGTCTCCAAGTCCGCTCTCAAAACTCACCTTTTCTCCTCCGCATAAGATCCTAACCCCCCTCTGCAGCCTGTCTCCGCTCGGAGGGAATCACATGGTTATATATAATAATTGTATATGCTATGCTCTCTATAATTTTCCATTGCTTTTATTCTTGCTTTTATTGCTTTTATTCTTTCTCCCCATGTGTGTGTGTGTATGTGTGTGTGTGTGTGTGCGTGCGTGTGTGTGCGTGCGTGCGTGCGTGCGTGCTTGCGTGTGTGTCTGCTTCAGCGCTTAGATTTGATTTTATCAAGATTTTGCGCTATATAAATATTGTAATTATTATTATTATTTTTATACTAAGCTCAATACCTATGGTCCACGAGCCTTCTCAGTTTCTGGTCCGCTCTCCTGGAACAAACTTCCTCTCTCAGTCCGTCAGCAACCTACTTTTGTCTCCTTCAAGTCCGCTCTCAAAACTCACCTTTTCTCCTCTGCATAAAATCCTGACCTCACTCAATCCCCTCTGCAGCCTGTCTCCACTCGGAGGGGAATCACATTGCAATATATAATTGTATATAATATGCTCTCTATAATTTTCCATTGTTTTTATTCTTTCTCCC
>JAPXFY010000015.1:81105808-81115808 GCA_030674185.1 Monoplex corrugatus
TTTGCTGTTAATTTGTATGACTTATAAAAATAAAACACAAACCACCCAGCATGCACGCCCATCAGAGACAAAGCAGACTGTGCAGCAACGTGCTACAAGCGCAGAGTGCCCCCCAAAACATCCATACAAATGTGACCTCCCATCACTTTAGAGGCCGTTTTCTCAAAATAGCCATCATACAACTTAATGACTTTAAACATACATAACTTCTACATTTTTTTTTAGTACAAGCTTTATTCAAGTACCAAAATAATCAGCAGAATGTACACTTTCCAGTGAATATATATATATATATAATATATATATATATATAATATATAATCTCTCAAAATGTCCAAAATGCTAGTTAAGACTGATTTCGTGCTGGCAGGTCACAAATATTAAAGAAAATCAGGACACGCTAAACAAAACATTACTCAGGCGTTAAATTCTTTGAGCTCATGCTCATTGTCATTGTTCGTCAGCCGTTCGTCGTGTGTGGGCGTGCCGGTGATCTCGTCCATTAAGGGCCGGCCTCGTGTCTCGGGCAGCAGGAGAGGTGACAGGGCGGACAGTATCATGGACACCCCGATGATGGCGTAGAACACGTATGGCTCACCCTGTGCACCAACAATCACATTTAAGAATGATAGTCAAGATACTGAATGTGCCCATTTCTACCTTCCTCACCTAACAGCAGGAAACTCCGGGGAGAGCTGGACAGAACAAGGTCCTATACGAGAACCCCCCCCCCCCCTCCTTTTCCCCTTCCACCTCAAACAAGTTTCGGCCCTAAACTCCTTACAATTCAAGGAGCCGGGACATTCAGGTCATGATTCCTGAATGCTGTCGCATCTTCTTTTTCTTCTGTTTTGTTTGTTTGTTTTGGGTTTTTTCTTTTTTTTTTTTTTGGAAATTGGTGGGTGGGCGACATCGCAGGAACAGCCAGGAAACATGACCCAGAAGCGGCCCATTCCATGTAGAGAACAAGCAGTTTAGGGCCCAAACACACTGTCAAAAGAACCAACCAGCCCACGCCTTTGGAGCTATTTGGGAATTAGGAATCACCGACATCCAGATCTGTCCACTCTCCGATTCTATTTCCATCCCCACCCCCTTTTTTTCTGTCTGCTCGTCTGCCTCCTGACACTAGGCCTTGTGGGATAGCATGGACTCTCTCCTGACACTAAACCTTGTGGGATTGCGTGGACTCTCTCCTGACACTATGCCTTGTGGGATTACATGGACTGTCTCCTGACACTAGGCCTTGTGGGATTGCGTGGACTCTCTCCTGACACTATGCCTTGTGGGATTACATGGACTCTCTCCTGACACTAGGCCTTGTGGGATTACATGGACTCTCTCCTGAACTAGGCCTTGTGGGATTACATGGACTCTCTCCTGACACTATGCCTTGTGGGATTACGTGGACTCTCTCCTGACACTAGGCCTTGTGGGATTACGTGGACTCTCTCCTGACACTAGGCCTTGTGGGATTACATGGACTCTTCTCCTGATAATAGGCCTTGTGGGATTACATGGACTCTCTACCTAACACATAGGCCCTTGTAGGTTACATGGACTCTCTACCTGACCCTAGACCTTGTGGGTTAGCGTGGACTTTCATGAAAACTAGGCCTGTGTGGATTACGTGACTTGTACTGACACTAGGCCTTGTGGGATTACGTGGACTCTTTCCTGACAATAGGCCTTGTGGGATTAAGTGGAAGTATGTGGTCTAGTAGTTAAAGCACGTAACCCGGACATGAGGAACCCGGATTCGAATCACAGGTCAGACAGGGATTTCTCTCCCCACCCCCGTCCCCTAGATCTTAAGGTGGTGGTTGGGTGCTAGTATTTCAGATGAGACGATAAACTGAGATCCTGTGTACAGAGTGCACTGCACACGTTAGACAGGGTTTGTTATTCTTGTTTAAAGCCCAGCCGACTGCGTAGAGCCATATCAGGGCTATAACACTTCAAAACATACAAACTTTCAACAGCAAAAAAGAAAAAAAAAAAAAAGAAAAAAAAAAAGAAAAGAAAAGAAAATTAAGCACACATATCAATACATATCAATGAGTCGCGCACATAATCTAAGGACATGCCCCTGACGTTGACCACTCCGTCCAATTTATCACGCAGGGGATTTAGAAAACACACCTGAATACAAATTTAAGCATACCTAAGGACACCAAAACATAATAAAAACGGACAGAAATTAACTAAAATTGCTTCCGAATATCTCACCTTCCTAGAACCAAAAATGCACTTAATACATGTGCCCATTATCAATCCTCAGAAAAACTGTGTAGGACTTTATCAAACACATACAGGTGAATGGACCAGCAAGGCAGAAAATGACAGGAAGAAATGACAGAAAGCAAAGGAGCAAGGCGGAAACAAAGTAAAAGTGATACAAAAGAGGACATTTCTAGCACAGAATTTCGAGAAGGTGGGGATACCATTTATATTGAAAGAGCCCTCGAAATCCCTATGAAGGGAAACAGGACTTGTCTCTGGCAAAATTCAGTAGGAAAAAAATCACTTTCACTGGTAAACAGATATATATGCATACAGACAACAACAACAACAACAAATGTGTGGTTCTGCACTGTGGTGATGTGCTGTACGTGGAAAGAGCAGCAGCTGAATATCACATAGTAAATCTGCTGTAACAAGCAGAAAAAAACAAAGGGAAAAGGAAAGAAGTACAATACAAATTATAACGTAAAAGAAAATATAAGCAGAGATTCAAAATGACAAATGATGTTATTTTGGCAGACTAACATTTGCATAATACGGTTTATGGCTTATGGATCGCACAGCATGTCTGGATCGTAGTTTTATAGACTTCTGCCGAGGGACGCTGCACCAATTGCCTCCGTCATTCACGGTTCTTTACAAGTGCCTGGGTAGTAACTACGGGGCACAGTACTAGGAAGCAGAAGCAAGGGCCTCTTGGGATCTGGGAATTGCACACTGCAAACTTACACACTGACCACTTCTTCTCGTGTCCAGCCTGTAGCGGAAACACTACAGATTTGGAACTGCAAAAGCTGTTTTACCAAAACTTCAAGTGGACTTTGTTCAATCTGATGGGACAGAGACAAGATCCTCTCTCTCTCTCTCTCTCTCTCTCTCCTCTCTCTCTCTCTCTCCTCTCTCTCTCTCTCTCTCTCTCTCTCTCTCTCTCTCTCTCTCTCTCTCTCTCTCTCTCTCTGGGGTGCAGCAACAAGCAGTTCAGGCATCATCAGGTTGGACCGGGCTTCGGTATTTGTCATCGTCCTGCTCTGTCAACCTTGGTGACGGCCTCTTTGGAAAGTGCCTTGAAGAATGGTTTAGACATCGTGTCATAGCACGTGACGTAACAAACCACGCAAGTTTCTGTTGCTTCACCGTTGCCCAAAGCGGTCATTTTGGGCTTCTGGTCTGTTCCACAGGAACTCTTAGGTCTTACGTTCCAATCGAGTGTTAGAAGAATCATGTTCCACAGGATCTTACGTTTTGTCCAGTCTAAGTTTGTTCAAGAAGAATTCATGTTCCACAGGAACTCTTTGTCTTACGTTCCAGTCTGAGTTGTTCAAGAGATTCTTCCACAGAACTCTTAGTTATGTTCAGTCTGAGTTTGTCAAGAATTCATGTTCCACAGGAACTCTTAGGTCTTATATTCCAGTCTGAGTTTGTTCAAGAAGAATTCATGTTCCACAGGAACTCTTAGGTCTTATATTCCAGTCTGAGTTTGTTCAAGAAGAATTCATGTTCCACAGGAACTCTTTGATCTTATGTTCCAGTCTGAGTTTGTTCCAGAGGGATTCATGAAATTCAGATCGGACAATTTCATATGCGCTCAACAGACATGCATCAATGTCAATCTGACAGACTCCTTGAGCCTGCGCAAAGGATATGCTGGCAAGGTCTTAAAACAGAAGTAGACAGGTGGGGGAAAGAGACCTATACAAAACACAAAGATGACACCATCACAATGATCGAGTTATAACTTGAGTCGGTGACAAGGCCAGATTTTATCAGATGGACTGAGTTTGAACTCGAGACATCAGATCATCAGACCACAGATCTGCCAACAGAGCCAGACAACGGCTAGTGTTGGAGGCAGGATACACGTGTGCCATATTAGTGGGAAAATAAATCCAGAACTTACCACAGACAGTATGTAGGGAGCCACAATACCGCCAACCCTGGCTACCGTGTTACAGTACCCCATTCCAAGATTCCTGTCCATTGATAAATAAATAAGCAAATAAACTGAACTGATGACTGAATGAATAAATAAATTAATTGATACTGAATACATAAATCAGTTAATGAAATAAGACGAGTTAATAAAAGATTAGATAGATAGACAGACAGACAGACAGACAGACAGACAGACAGACAGACGAAGACAGACAGACAGACAGACAGACAGACAGCGCAGGCAGCAGCAGCAGCAGGAAGCAGCAGCAGGCAGCAGGCAGCAGCAGCAGGCAGCAGCAGGCAGCAGACAGCACAGGGGGAGACAGACAGACAGACAGACAGACAGACAGACAGACAGAGATAGATAGATAGATAGATAGATAGATAGATAGATAGATAGATAGATAGAATAGTAGATAGATAAACGATAGGAACCAGAAAAAAAACGAACAAAAGAATTAGAACGCGTATCTAATACAACAAGACAAGACAGGCGCCAATTTTCGGCAACTGGCCTTTGTCAGGCGTAAGATCACAAACAAACAAACACCAGATACAAAAATTAGAACAAAAGACTGAAACTAGGCACCATCCATTTACATCAGCTATACCTTTTGACTAAATATTTCCCATTCAGTCGATCATATGCTTATATTTTCTCTTACTGCATTATTTAATAGTATGATCCTTTACATTCCAAAAACTACTCTTCGCTGGTGCGTCATAGTTTTAATTTTAGCCATGAACCCTCTTCAGGATAGAACAATGTAAATATGGCATGGCCACTTTTCAGAATTGCAGAATTCATCTCACTTCCGCTCTGACATCATATTTACTCAAAATCACATTATGATGTCATTTCAGTCAGTTTATTCCTTTCGTTACACTGGAAGACGCAGCAGGAAAGTTTCAGTCTTTTTCTCCTAATTTTTGTATCTGGTGTTTGTTTGTTGTTGTTTGTTTGTGATCTAACGCCTGACAAAGGCCATTTGGCCGAAAATGGGCGCCTGCCTTGTCTTGTTCTATTAAATACGCGTTCTTATTCTTTTTTTCGTGTTTTTTCAGGTTCCTGTTTGCTTGAACGCGGGCAGTCACATTTGTTTTGAGATCGATAGATAGATAGGTAGCTAGATACAAAAAAAGTAACTAAAGAGACAAACAGAGGAAAAGATAGACCGATAGATGGACAGACAGACAGACAGACAGCTAGATAGATTGATGGATGGATAGACAAGAGATAGAGAGAGAGAAAGAGCGAGAGACAGACAAGACAGACAGACAGATAGATAGATAGTATAGATAGATAGATAGATAGATAGATAGATAGATAGATAGGTAGGTAGGTAGATAGGTAGGAAGGTAGATAGATAGATAGATAGATTAGATAAATCAATTAACCTATCAACCAATTAACTAATCAATTAATTAATCGTCCAAATTGTCTTTCTCTGTGAATGATACAATGAGAAAGAGTGAGAAAAAGTGTGTGTATGTGTATTGTCTATGAGCGCGAGCTTGTGCGTGTGCACGTGTGTGTGTGCACCTGTACGCAGGCGTGTGTGCGCGTGCGTGTATTATTGTGAATATAAGCCTGTATCCGTATATGCATTTGTGTCTGTGTCTGTCAATGCGTGTATGTGTAAACATTTTTGTGTTTGAAAATCTTAATGATAATAGTAGTCTTGTTGTGTGACACCACTCTGAAAACTGAAGTTATCTATCATTACCCCCTTTTGGTAAAATGAAATGGGAGAGAAACTTGTAGGATGGACACAGATGAATGAGTTCATAGTAGGAAACATCTGGTTTGAGCAGCCTAACAGAAGAAAATGAACATGGATGAGTCCTGGAGATAATACAAAAAATCAGATTGACTACATCATGATCAATAAAAGTTTTTAGAAATTTTTACTGGCAGCAAAACCACTACCAGGCGGAGACTGCAACAGTGACCACAATCCTGTAGTGGGAAGATAGTGGGAAAATTTAGGCTAAAATTAAGGAAAAGGAAACAGACCAAAAGCAACATCAAATAAATCTTGGGATTCTTAAAGACGAATGAAGTGATACGTAAAAAAATTAATGTACATGTCCAAAACAAATTCAGTGCTCTGGAAGACGTTGGTGAAAGTGAGGAACAATAGGCAAAGTTGAGAAATTCGATAAATGAAGCTTGTGAAGAAATCCCTAGAGCAGATAGAAAAACAGAAAAGAACTGGATGACAAAAGAAATTCTAGGCTTGATGGAGGAACGGAGGAAGGCAAAGAGAAACGAGGAGATACACACGAAGATAAACAAGAAATCAAGAATAGGTGCAATGAAGCTAAGGAAGTTTGGCTGAAAACAAAATGCAAAGAAATAGAAGACTGACACAAAACAAAACTTCAGGATATGTACAGAAGAATTGAAGAAAAAATTGTTCACAGAAAAAAATATGCACATCAACTGGCTGCTTAATTAAAATCGAAAGATGGTAGCTTATCATGGAAAAAGACAAAATATTAGATAGATGGGGAGAGTACATTAAAGATCTTTTTAAAGATGACAGAAACGAAAGATCACATTATAATAAAGAATGTTGAAGGACCACCCATAATCAAAGATGAAGTAGCACTGAAAAAGATGAAACCAGGAAAAGCCCCTGGACCAGACAATATTATTACAGAGATGATTGAAGCACTGGAGGAATTTGATATTGAAAAAACAACAGTTCCCCTAAATAGGATTTATGACACTGGAAAAAACCCAAAGATATGTAAAAATCAATTTTCATTGCACTTCCAAAGAAACAGGGGCTATAGAATGCGAACTCCATCGCACAATCAGCTTGATGAAACACGTAACAAAAATCCTATTAAGAATGGTCATGATGAGGACAAGAAATAGAATCAAAAGAGAAATTGCAGAAAACAGTGTGGATTTAGCGAAGGGAAAGGAACTATTAATGTCATATACATCATAAGAACTATCACAGAGAGGTCAATCGAGATGAATGATTTAAATTTATGCTTTGTTGATTGTATCAAGGCTTTCGATTGGGTAAGAAAAGAAGAATAGAGCAACCAACTAGAAAGACTCAATATTGATGGAACAGATCTACGAATAATCAGAATAACGATATAAGCTCTTTCCAAAATATCAAAAGAGGAGTCAGACAAGGTTGTGTTTGTCACCAGCTTTGTTTTCACTTTACAGAGAAAACATCATGAGAAACCTACAAGAAGACCCTGGATTAAAGGTTAGAGGAAAAATGATAAACAACATTCGATACGCAGATGACACCGTGCTAATTGCAGAAAATGAAAGGGATCTACAAAACCTTGTGAACATAATAGAAATAAAGAGCAAAGGTAAGGGGTAGGAACTAAACAGCAGGAAGACTGAAGTCACGGTGATCAGTAAAAAACATGAAATCCCCTCATGCAAAATAACAGCAAATGGCAAAACCTTGAGACAGGTTGATAAGTTTTAATATCTGGGAACCATCATTTCACCAGACTGCAGATGCACATCAGAAGTGGCCAGTAGAATTGGCCAAGCCAAAACAGCATTCAAGAAGATGAAAAGCATTCTTACCAACAAATGCCTGTCAATTAACATCAGGAAGAGAGTTCTTGAATGTTATAAAGAACCGATAATGTTATATGGCTGTGAGGTATGGACAGTCAACAAGCAAAGCCAGAAGAAGATTGAGGCAGCCAAGATGTGGTTTCTAAGAAGAATGTTGAGAGTTCCATGGTCAGCAAAGAAAACAAACGAGACAGTCTTAATGGAGGCAGACACAGACGATCTTTCACAAGGAAGATTAGGAAAAGACAGGCAACATTTATAGGCCATTTATGAGGAAAGGAGAATTAGAGCACCTGGTCACAAAAGGAAAGCTGGAGGGAAAGAGAGCACCCGGTAGACCCAGGGAAAAAATATTGGACGGCCTTGCAGAGTGGTTGAAGACAGAGAGGATGGAAGATGTGTTTGCGGCAACAAGGGACAGAAACGTATGGAGGGATATGATAGCCAACGCCATGTGGCAAGGCACTTGATGATGATGACCCCCTGTGGGGATGCAGGGGGCTCTTTCAGTATAAACAGTATCCCCATCTTCGAGTAATTCCTTGCAAGAAATTTCGTCTTTTCTATCATTTTCTTTGTTTCTCTGCCTTTCTCCTTTTTGTTTGTCCTTTCTTCCTATTGATAGTCCATTCATGTGTACTGTTCTATAAAGCCTTACGTACTTTTTGTTAGGAATGATAGCTGCATTAAGTACATTTTTGCCTCTGAGCAAATGCGACGTGCAGAAGGAATGTTTGATAATTTAAGTCATTTTTATGTTTTAATGTTGTGTGTACACATTTGCATTCAGGTTTGTTCTGCCTTTTTTGTAATTCCCTAGAGATATCTAGGTGAAATGGTCAACGCCCAGGGGGCAGAGCTTTAGATTACGTGTACGACTGCAAGGATATACGTGCCCAATTTTTCCTTTTTTCCCCCAGGGTCAGCAAGGTTTTAGTACGTGTTGAGATGGTTACGGCTTTGGTACGGCTCTATGCAGTCGGCTCGGCTTTGAAACATTAGTAATGATGATAATAATAATATACCTATACATGCGAGTCTCACTCCGAGTGGTTACAGGCTTGCTTCTTTCCATCGCTCATCCCGAGGTGGTGGTATCGCCATCCTCTACAACGACTCACTCCATTCCCGCCTATCTTTCTCGCAGTCTCTGCCTTTCTCCCATCCTTCTTTCGAGCACGTTGAAGTATCCTTCCAATCCACCCCTCACCCCATCACCTTCTCCTGTGTCTATCGACCTCCACCTAGCTCTGCCAACAAGCTCACCACATCCACGTTTCTCTCTGACTTTGACCAACTACTTGACTACTACTGCCTCTTACCTGGAAATCTCATCATTCTAGGTGACATCAATGTCCACTATGACAACACTCACCGTGATGACACAAGACATATCATCAGCTCTCTGTCCAATCACAATATGACTCAACACATTTCTGAACCAACCCATCAAAAAGGTCACATTCTTGACTGGATCATTTCTCGTGATCACCACAATTCAGCTACTGACAACTGCTTAGTTCTTTCTACCCGTCTAACTTCAGCCCTTCCATCTGACCACTCTGCAATTCTCTGTTCTCTTGACATTTCTCCTCCTTCCCGTACCACGCGCACAGTGACTCGACGCAATCTCAAATCTATCGACTTCTCCACTTTTTCATCTGATGCCTCCCGTCTCCTTTCTGAAAAGTCACATAACCTTGCCGATGAATTCTATACTACTCTCCACTATCTTCTGGACATTCATACTCCAGCCACAACCAGTCTTTTACCTGACCGCCCCCTACCCCTTGGCTCACTCATGAGATTGCCTGTGCAAAACGTGCCCGCCGCAGAGCAGAGCGCCGCTGGCGCAAATCCAAACTCACTGCATCTGCAAAAACAAGCTTTTCCAAACCAAAATCCTGAATGCCTCTTCTTCAAAAGAACTCTTTACAACCATGAATCATCTCCTTGGCACACGAAAAGATTTACCTCTCCCAACAAAACACACAAATGAAGAACTCCCATCTGTATTCTCCAAGTATTTCACCACCAAAATACAAACTCTTCGTGACAGGCTTGACAGGACACCCTGTCAACCATGCCCACCTGACCCTTCCTTCTCTGGCACACCTCTTACTACTTTTACCCCAGTCTCACAAGAAGAAATTCTCAACACAATCAGATCCATGTCGTTCAAAACCTGCGAACTGGATCCTCTTCCAGGTTCTCTCTACTCCGACTGTCTCCCTACCCCCTTCCCATTCATCA
>JAPXFY010000015.1:81120808-81155808 GCA_030674185.1 Monoplex corrugatus
GACACAGGTGCTGACTGGTGGTGAATACCATCTTAGCAGCAAAAGAGACATATAAAAAAAAAATCAACCCACAGTTGACACAAGAAATAAAAATCAGAAAGCTTGATATTTACACATGATACAGGACATGAGCCTGTTTCTAGCTCAAACCAACCAGTGTGACTGTGATATGTACCATCTTATGCAGCAAAGTTTAAATCATAGTTAAAACAAAACAATCAGCCGCCTTAGTTGATCTAGAGAATAAAATCAGACATTGCCTTGATTTCAGATCGAGTCAGCAATCGTTTGAGGGTTTACTCAGACTGACTTTAATGACGATGAAGAATTTGGAGACAGATAAGATCTACATTGAAGGCAGAAAAATTGCAAAAAAAAAACACATTGGCTTGTAAACACACACGAGGAAAATGTACACGGTCTGACTTGAAATTAGCAAACTTTTTCTTCTTTCTTTTTTATATTTCTGTTTTGTTGTAATGGTCATATAGACTCAGTTGGTCAATACCTAATGCTGATAGGGTCGTGTGTTCAATTCCCTGGCGAGTCACTTTTTATCTCTATTACTGGCCTGATGGTTCAGTTGGTTAAAGCGTCAATCTAATAATGTAGTGATTGTGGGTTCCATCCTCTGGGAGGGCATTAAGTTTTTGTCGCTGTTTTTTTTTTTCTGTTGGTGGCCCAAGAGCTCAGTTGAGTAGAGTGTCGTGTTGATAGCACAGCGGTCCTGGGTTCAACTCTCAGGAGGTCCACGTGTTCTTCTTCTTCTTCAGGCTTTTCCCACAAAGTCGTGAGGTCGCCGGAACGGATCCTAGTTTACAGTCTTCTGTCTGTGGTGTCCTTCACCTTCACTCTTCCTTGCTCCAAGTCTTAGCCTATCTAGTCTTGTATCTTTTCTTAGGCTTTCCTCTTTGTGTGCTCCACGTCTTCACCTATCTTGTCTTAGGCTTTCTCTCTGTGTACTCCTATCTTGTCTTAGGCTTTCCTCTCTGTGTGTGTGCTCCACGTCTTCACCTATCTTGTCTTAGGCTTTCCTCTCTCTGTGTGCTCCACGTCTTCACCTATCTTGTCTTAGGCTTTCCTCTGTCTGTGTGCTCCACGTCTTCACCTATCTTGTCTTAGCTTTCCTCTGTCTGTGTGCTCCACGTCTTCACCTATCTTGTCTTAGGCTTTCCTCTCTGTGTGTGCACCACGTCTTCACCTATCTTGTCTTAGGCTTTCCTCTCTTTGCCCACGCTTCACCTATCTTGTCTAGCTTTCCTCTCGTGTGCTTCCACGTCTTCACCTATCTTGTCTTAGGCTTTCCTCTGTCTGTGTGCTCCACGTCTTCACCTATCTTGTCTTAGGCTTTCCTCTTCTGTGTGCTCCACGTCTTCACCTATCTTGTCTTAGGCTTTCCTCTCTGTGTGTCCCACGTCTTCACCTATCTTGTCTTAGGCTTTCCTCTCTCTGTGTGCTCCACGTCTTCACCTATCTTGTCTTAGGCTTTCCTCTCTGTGTGCTCCACGTCTTCACCTATCTTGTCTTAGGCTTTCCTCTCTGTGTGCCTCCACGTCTTCACCTATCTTGTCTTAGGCTTTCCTCTCTCGCTGTGCTCCACGTCTTCACCTATCTTGTCTTAGGCTTTCCTCTCTGTGTGCTCCACGTCTTCACCTATCTTGTCTTAGGCTTTCCTCTCTGTGTGCTCCACGTCTTCACCTATCTTGTCTTAGCTTTCCTCTCTCTGTGTGCTCCACGTCTTCACCTATCTTGTCTTGGCTTTCTCTCTCTGTGTGCTCCACGTCTTCACCTATCTTGTCTTGGCTTTTCTCTCTCTGTGTGCTCCACGTCTTCACCTATCTTGTCTTAGGCTTTCCTCTCTCTGTGTGCTCCACGTCTTCACCTATCTTGTCTTAGGCTTTCCTCTGTCTGTGTGCTCCACGTCTTCACCTATCTTGTCTTAGGCTTTCCTCTTCTGTGTGTGCTCCACGTCTTCACCTATCTTGTCTTAGGCTTTCCTCTCTGTGTGTGCTCCACGTCTTCACCTATCTTGTCTTAGGCTTTCCTCTCTCTGTGTGCTCCACGTCTTCACCTATCTTGTCTTAGGCTTTCCTCTGTCTGTGTGCTCCACGTCTTCACCTATCTTGTCTTAGGCTTTCCTCTGTCTGTGTGCTACCACGTCTTCACCTATCTTGTCTTAGGCTTTCTCTCTGTGTGTGCACCACGTCTTCACCTATCTTGTCTTAGGCTTTCCTCTCTCTGTGTGCTCCACGTCTTCACCTATCTTGTCTTAGGCTTTCCTCTCTGTGTGCTCCACGTCTTCACCTATCTTGTCTTAGGCTTTCCTCTCTCGGTCTGTGCTCCACGTCTTCACCTATCTTGTCTTAGGCTTTCCTCTGTCTGTGTGCTCCACGTCTTCACCTATCTTGTCTTAGGCTTTCCTCTCTGTGTGCTCCACGTCTTCACCTATCTTGTCTTAGGCTTTCCTCTCTGTGTGCTCCACGTCTTCCCTATCTTGTCTTAGGCTTTCCTCTCTCTGTGTGCTCCACGTCTTCACCTATCTTGTCTTCGGCTTTTCTCTCTCTGTGTGCTCCACGTCTTCACCTACCTTGTCTTAGGCTTTCCTCTCTCTGTTGTCCACGTCTTCACCTATCTTGTCTTAGGCTTTCCTCTCTCTGTGTGGTCCACGTCTTCACCTATCTTGTCTTGAATCTTGTCTTAAGTTTTCCTCTCTCTGTGTGCTCCACGTCTTCACCTATCTTGTCTTGTATCTTTCCTAAGGTTTTCCTCTCTGTGTGCTCCACGTCTTCACCTATCTTGTCTTGTATCTTTCCTAAGGCTTTCCTCTCTGTGTGCTCCACGTCTTCACCTATCTTGTCTTGTATCTTTCCTATGGCTTTCTCTGTGTGTGCTCCACGTCTTCACCTATCTTGTCTTGTATCTTGTCTTAGGCTTTCCTCTCTGTGTGTGCTCCACGTCTTCACCTATCTTGTCTTGTATCTTGTCTTAGGCTTTCCTCTCTGTGTGCTCCACGTCTTCACCTATCTTGTCTTGTATCTTGTCTTAGGCTTTCCTCTCTCTGTGTGCTCCACGTCTTCACCTATCTTGTCTTGTATCTTGTCTTAGGCTTTCCTCTCTCTGTGTGCTCCACGTCTTCACCTATCTTGTCTTGTATCTTGTCTTAGGCTTTCCTCTCTGTGTGTGCTCCACGTCTTCACCTATCTTGTCTTGTATCTTGTCTTAGGCTTTCCTCTCTCTGTGTGCTCCACGTCTTCACCTATCTTGTCTTGTATCTTTCCTAAGGCTTTCCTCTCTGTGTGCTCCACGTCTTCACCTATCTTGTCTTGTATCTTTCCTAAGGCTTTCCTCTCTGTGTGCTCCACGTCTTCACCTATCTTGTCTTGTATCTTTCCTAAGGCTTTCCTCTCTGTGTGCTCCACATCTTCACCTATCTTGTCTTGTATCTTTCCTTAGGCTTTCCGCTCTGTGTGCTCCACGTCTTCACCTATCTTGTCTTGTATCTTTCCTAAGGCTTTCCTCTCTGTGTGCTCCACGTCTTCACATATAATAATAATAATAATATATTTTATTTATATAGCGCAAAATCTTGACAAAATCAAATCTAAGCGCTGAGCGTATACATGTATACATACCTACATACATATGAGCGTATACATGCATACATACATGCTTACATACTTACATACATAAATCTAAGCTGAGCGTATACATGCATACATACATAAATCTAAGCGTATACATACATACATACATACGTACGCACATGCATACATAATAATTACAATATTTATATAGCGGAAATCTCGACAAAATCAAATCCAAGCGCCGAAAAGACACACACGCACACACGCACGCACGCACGCACACACACACACACACACACACACACACACACACACACACACACACACACACACACACACACACACACACACACACATGCATGGCCACAAATGGGGAGAAAAGAATAAAAGCAATAAAAGCAAGAATAAAACCAATGGAAAACCACAGAGAGCACATCATATACAATTATATATTAAAACAAAGTGATTCCCCTCCGAGCGGAGACAGGCTGCAGAGGGGGGTTGAGTGAGGTTAGGATTTTATGCAGAGGAGAAAAGGTGAGTTTTGAGAGCGGACTTGAAGGAGGCAAAAGTAGGTTGCTGACGACTGAGAGAGGAAGTTTGTTCCAGGAGAGTGGACCAGAAACAGAGAAGGCTCGTGGACCATAGGTATTGAGCTTAGTGCGTGGAAAGCGAAAAGTCAGAGGATCGGAGGCAGAGCGGAGGGTACGTGAGGGAACATAGATCTCAAGTAGGCTTGACAGGTAATCGGGGGCTGCGTTATTGAGGCTTTTGTAGCACATGGTGTCTAGTTTGTACTGTATGCGCTTTGATACAGGGAGCCAGTGAAGTTGTGCCAGGAGAGGAGATATGTGGTCAGCTTTTTTCTTTTTGAGTACAAGGCGTACAACATTGTTTTGAATGCGCTGTAGGATGTGAATGGTGGAGGCAGGAAGACCAGACAGGAGTGAATTGCAATAGTCAATGCGAGACATTATGAAGGAGAGAACGAGTTTTGCAGTTGTTTCGACAGAGAGATACTTCCTGATCAGGCTTATACGATGGAGATGATAGTAGCAAGATCTGGCAGTTTGAGAAACAAAGTTGTTCATGGACAGGGTAGAGTCAATGCAGACACCAAGGTTTTTAGCTGAATCAGAAATTGGGACTGATGTGTTACATAATGGGAGAGAAAGAGGAGGCAGCTGGAAAAGTTTCTGACGGGTGCCAATGAGGATAGCTTCTGTCTTGTCGTCATTAAGCTGAAGTCTATTGTGTGTCATCCAGTTCTTAATGTCCGAGTAGCACTCAGTGGTGCGAGTCAACAGGCGCTGTATATTATCAGGTGAGTCACTATCTTGAAGTTGGGTGTCATCAGCATAGAAGTGGTGTTTTATAGAGTGGGAGTTGATGATGGTGGACAGGGGGGGGGTATAAAGAGTGAAAAGAACAGGGCCAAGGACAGATCCTTGTGGAACACCACAGGTCAGGTATGCAGGTTGAGAGTAAGTGCCATTGATGAGAACAGTTTGTTTTCTGTTTGATAAATACGAAGTGAAAAAGGAGAGAGCAATGTCAGAGATGCCAAAAGTATGATGAAGTCTAGAAAGGAGAATACCATGGTCAATGGTATCGAAAGCTGCAGACAGATCAAGGAGTGCGAGGAGAGAGACTTTGCCAGTATCAGTTGCAAGGAGGAGATTGTTGAGAATGTGTAGTAGGGCAGTTTCAGTGCTATGGCACTGGCGGTAGGCTGACTGGAAAGGATTGAGGAGATTGTTGGCAGACAGGTGAGAGTTCAGCTGGTTGAGGACGACTTTTTCAAGGAGTTTTGACAAGAAAGAGAGATTAGAGATAGGCCTGTAATTTTTCAGTTCATTTGGGTCTAAATTGTGTTTCTTGAGGAGAGGGTGAACAATAGCAGACTTGAAAGAATCTGGGACAGTCCAAGTTTGAAAAGAAGTGTTGATGATGTCAGTGATGAATGGGAGGAGAGTAGGGAGACAATCGGAGTAGAGAGAACCTGGAAGAGGATCCAGTTCGCAGGTTTTGAACGACATGGATCTGATTGTGTTGAAAATTTCTTCTTGTCTTAGGCTTTCCTCTCTGTGTGCTCCACGTCTTCACCTATCTTGTCTTGCATCTTGTCTTAGGCTTTCCTCTCTCTGTGTGCTCCACGTCTTCACCAATCTTGTTTTGTATCTTTCCTAAGGCTTTCCTCTCTCTGTGCTCCACGTCTTCACCTATCTTGTCTTGTATCTTTCCTAAGGCTTTCCTCTCTGTGTGCTCCACGTCTTCACCTATCTTGTCTTGTATCTTTCCTTAGGCTTTCCTCTCTCTGTGTGCTCCACGTCTTCACCTATCTTGTCTTGTATCTTGTCCTAGGCTCTCCTCTCTGTGTGCTCCACGTCTTCACCTATCTTGTCTTGTATCTTTCCTAAGGCTTTCCTCTCTCTGTTGTCTACGTCCTCACCTATCTTGTCTTGTATCTTTCCTAAGGCTTTCCTCTCTCTGTTGTCCACGTCTTCACCTATCTTGTCTTGTATCTTTCCTAAGGCTTTCCTCTCTGTGTGCTCCACGTCTTCACCTATCTTGCCTTGTATCTTTCCTAAGGCTTTCCTCTCGGTGTGCTCCACATCTTCACCTATCTTGTCTTGTATCTTGTCTTAGGCTTTCCTCTCTGTGTGCTCCACGTCTTCACCTATCTTGTCTTAGGCTTTCCTCTCTCTGTCTGTGCTCCACGTCTTCACCTATCTTGTCTTAGGCTTTCCTCTCTGTGTCATCCACGTCTTCACCTATCTTGTCTTAGGCTTTCCTCTCTCTGTCTGTGCTCCACGTCTTCACCTATCTTGTCTTAGGCTTTCCTCTCTGTGTGCTCCACGTCTTCACCTATCTTGTCTTAGGCTTTCCTCTCTGTGTGTGTGCTCCACGTCTTCACCTATCTTGTCTTAAGCTTTCCTCTCTGTGTGCTCCACGTCTTCACCTATCTTGTCTTAGGCTTTCCTCTCTGTGTGTGTGCTCCACGTCTTCACCTATCTTGTCTTAGGCTTTCCTCTCTGTGTGCTCCACGTCTTCACCTATCTTGTCTTAGGCTTTCCTCTCTGTGTGCTCCACGTCTTCACCTATCTTGTCTTAGGCTTTCCTCTCTGTGTGCTCCACGTCTTCACCTATCTTGTCTTAGGCTTTCCTCTCTCTGTTGTCCACGTCTTCACCTATCTTGTCTTAGGCTTTCCTCTCTCTGTTGTCCACGTCTTCACCTATCTTGTCTTAGGCTTTCCTCTCTCTGTGTGCTCCATGTCTTCACCTATCTTGTCTTAGGCTCTCCTCTCTGTGTGCTCCACGTCTTCACCTATCTTGTCTTAGGCTTTCCTCTCTGTGTGCTCCACGTCTTCACCTATCTTGTCTTAGGCTCTCCTCTCTGTGTGCTCCACGTCTTCACCTATCTTGTCTTAGGCTTTCCTCTCTGTGTGCTCCACGTCTTCACCTATCTTGTCTAAGGCTTTCCTCTCTGTGTATGCTCCACGTCTTCACCTATCTTGTCTTAGGCTTTCCTCTCTCTGTGTGCTCCACGTCTTCACCTATCTTGTCTTAGGCTTTCCTCTCTGTGTGCTCCACGTCTTCACCTATCTTGTCTTACCTTTCCTCTCTGTGTATGCTCCACGTCTTCACCTATCTTGTCTAAGGCTTTCTTCTCTGTGTGTGCTCCACGTCTTCACCTATCTTGTCTTAGGCTTTCTTCTCTCTGTGTGCTCCACGTCTTCACCTATCTTGTCTTAGGCTTTCCTCTCTGTGTGTGCTCCACGTCTTCACCTATTTTGTCTTAGGCTTTCCTCTCTGTGTGCTCCACGTCTTCACCTATCTTGTCTTAGGCTTTCCTCTCTTTGTGCCCCAAACTGTCATTTTTCTCATTCTCGTTCTCACGTAGCAGTCCATGCCAGGCAGAAAGAGGACAACTACGTGGGAAAAAGAGTGAGGAAAATGACAGTTGGTTGTTATTGTTTGTTTGGTTAGTTGCTTGGTTGGTTGCTTGGTTGGTTGCTTGGTTGCTTACTTGCTTGTTGATTTGTTTGTTTCAAGTGGGTATTCTGTCTCTGTTGACAAAGCTGTCGACTTAAGACCCGATGTGTCAAATTCAGTCCCAGCCCGCGCTCAAATCATCCTAGCAGTGTCGGTTTAATGTTTCGTAGATCCCTGTGCTCTCTGGCCCACTCTCTTTTCAAGATCTTGCCAGCGGCGCATACAGTTTGGGGCAGGCACATGGAGTCTTTGTTCTACCTAGTGGCAAGTGTGCTTGGATATTCGCTAGGTAATGCTTGGTAGTATCACAGAAACATCTCGGGTAGAAACAGGCCCATACCTGTACTTCACTGTCTTCAGTCTGAGACAAGATGTTGACAATGTCTGGCAAGCCAGACAAACTAGCCTGTCGACTGAAGGCTTAGGATTAACTAACGTAGAACCCCTCACGTAGAAGCCGGCCCATACTTGTACCTCAGTCTGAAACAGGATGTTGACAGTGTCTGGCAAGCCAGACAAACCAGCCTCTCGACTGATGGCTTAGGATTAACCAACATCTAGCAGTACAGCCAATCACACTTATGTTAGACTATAAACGAGACAAATAAACAATAGAGCCAGGTGTACATACAGCTCTATTGTGATTTTTTGAGGATCGCCCCTGTGAAAGAGAGTGGTCCATTGTCTCATTGGACAGGTTCTGGCCTGTGCTTGTCTACGTCAACCCCTCCTTCATGCATTCACAAGCAGAAGTACATTCTCGAAAGTCATCTTAAGACAGGTGGGGTCAGAGCCCCAGCGCGTTATAATTCACGCTCTATAAATGAAAAGGGAAAATAACACAGAGGGTGACAATACAGACACAGAGAGACAGAACGGTCAGAGAGTTGACGGTCGTAGTGGGAGACAGGCCACTCAACCTGGCAGAGGTGCTGAGCCTTTGCCAGAAACATGTAGTGAAGGTACGTTGATATTTTATTTCGGTGTAGAGTTTTAGGGCTGATAGGCAAAGAAGTAGGATTGCTTTAGGACGTAGGCGAATAAGAATAAGAGGATGAATGATTATGCGCTAAGTTCAACATTCTTTAATTAAAGAAATTAAATTGACTTGTAATGCTATGTGTGGACTGCTTTTGAAAGTTATTGCTAGTATCCTTAATAATGCGTTTCTAATCGTCTCTCCTTTCTTCTTGTTGTGTGTGATTTCTATATAGAAGTGTAACTCCACATAAACATCCCCCACATTCCAGAAAAACACCAAAAGCTCCCTACCGTGATAGCAGCATCGAGTGAATCGTGCCGACGAGATGAGACGACAGCTGTGCAGGTAGCTTTTGTATTTGTTGACAACTCTGTCTTTGATTATGATATAAGTGCTATACACTGGCTAAATACCTATTTCCATCTGGCGCCTGTTTCACAGCTCATGTTTTACTCGCCCTCTTCGCTCGCTATCTCGTCACTTGCGCGCGAGAGTGCTAGCGTGCATGAAACGAGCCCAAGGCTATCATCGGTGAATTTGAACAGAGCGAATATGGGATTGTCCGAGGTGAGGAAATTCCTGAATACACTCAAACTCAAAGTCAAAGTCAGTATACTCACTTAACAGGGAAACAGGAATGACAGCAAGGAGAATCACACCGACCAGGAGGTAACTCCAGAAGGTGGCCCATCGTCTGCCCAACCTGAAATGGTATACTGTTTCTGATCACCTGTAGCTGTCAATACTTGTTTCAAATATGTGATTATTTTATCATAATGTCGTCAGCATTTCAAAATAATGTCAATCTAAAAGACCGGCAATGCTGAAATATCTTTTTATTTCGTTTATCTATATATTTGTTTATTTATTTGTTTGTTCCTTTCTGTCTTTCTTTCTTTGTGCATTTATATAATCATTCTTTATTTTTAGCGTTTTGATTTCTTTCTCGGATGCAGGTAAGTACAGTTGTACTCACACTGTGCAGGCGGCATATTACTGCACAGTCCGCACATTCTGCCTTTGCTAGGCGAGCATGCTGGATGTTCCTCCATGTTTCCCTTGCCACCGGACACCGACAATACTCACAAGCTCTTCAGCTCGCGTATTTGATGTCCGGCGTGCATACACCCGAAAAGGGTTTATACACTAAAATGTCTGCACTCAATTTGACCTGGGAAATGGCAGAAATCTCCACCTTTTATCTATCAGGCGGGAAGTGCAAGGCGGGATTAGAGAGGATCGAAAAAGGAATATAAAGAAATGGGATATATTGTGCAGTAATTTAGTAATAATAATCATCATCACCATTATAATATCATAATAATAATCATAGTAATAATAATTACAGTATTTCTAATAGTAATAATAATAGTAATAATTACAATGATTATACGGCGCCAAATCTTGACGTTTCAAATCAAAGCACACTCACGCACCAGGCATACACATACAATCAACAAAAACTGCCTTACAATATTTAATACACTGACTGTAGGGAAAGCAGTAGTTGTAGAATTCATTGTTGGGAAAAGAGATGGGTTTTTAAACTGGGTTTAAAAGCAGAAAGGGTAGGTGTTAGGTGAAGGCAGAGCGGAAGTCTATTCCAGGCTGATGGTCCTGAGACAGCGAAAAAACTCTGGCCAACACTTGATTGTTTAAATCTAGGGACCTAAAAGGAAAGACTGTCTGAAGCTGAGCACAGGTTTAACTACGATATACTTAGCACTGCTTCTGAAATACTGTAGAAATGATCCTCTTTCAGGATTTCCAGATACGATGTTTACTTACAACATGTATTTTGCTTATTGCTTATATATGGACGGACTCGATGGTCAAGTGGGTAAGCATTGGACTTCCAGTCAGAATGTCTTGGGTTCCATCCACCAGACATATCCCATGGCGGGTACAGGTGGGGGTATTCGTGATCTCCCAGATCAACAAGTCAGTGGGACAAACTGGACGTCAGGATCAAACAGCACAAACTCCATCAAAAATCAGAATCTAAGTCCTTGGAAAGCTTGTTTACTGAAGATGGGAAAATGGAGAGAGAAAGAGAGTGTGGTTTCCAAGAAGAATGTTAACTTTCAGTTTCAATTTCTCAAGATGATGTCTCCACGCCCGGAATGAATTCTGTATGCACTAACGTCACAGGTGCCATGTGATGAAGAAGTTCCACAATGATCACGGCACAAGCCTTAAGCCTGCACATAAACCCATGAGCTGACTAGGTCCTGAGGTCCTACCTAGATAGTGCCATAACCCGGGGGTTGTAGGGGAGTGAGGTGGCAGAGACCTCAACTTTTCCCGGGGCCAGCACCACGAGGGTGGCGCCCGTCCGCTGTCCCTTGCTTCAAATTCATATTCACTTTTTAAAACCAAGACTTCAGAAAGGCAAGAAGGCTAATTGGCCTTCATGGGGTGGGACATGGGAAATCAACCTATCTCTCCAATGTTTTATACCAAGGCAACCGGGCAATAACTTGCTCTCACGATTTTCAACTGCCATGGGATCTTTAGCGTGCACAGCCAGAAGGCACACGGGTCTGACTCGCGTTTCTTCCCCTTCCCAAGGACTAGATGTTCAGTTCGATTTTCGGTTCAAACTGAGGAGAAAAGTCGAGACCTCTACGAGGAGCGAACTCTGGAACTTCGACTTTAGTTATTGGCAGGCGAACATCTGACCCATTCTGCCAATCTTCTGTTAAGAGTTCCATGGACGGCGAAGAAAACAAACGAGAGTCTTGAGGGAAACAGACAGAAAGGACATTAATGGAAAAGATTAGGAAAAGACGAGCAACATTTATAGGACATTTTGTGAGGCAAGAGAAATTTGAGCTCCTGGTCACAACAGGAAAGCTGGAAGGAAAAAGAGCACCAGGCAGACCCATGGAGAAAATGTTGGACGGACCTGCGCAGTGGGTGAAGACAGACGGGTGGGAGAAGCATTTACAGCAACAAAGGATAGATTTGTATGTAGGACCATGATTGCCAACGCCATGCGGCGGGCACATGATGAATGACGATAATGATTTACTTATTTCGTCATTCATTCATTCGTTTATTGACAGACTAACCATGCAGACAGGTGATATACTGGCAAGGAGGAGACCGCCTCTACCAGTGCCATCAGGAAAAAGTTGAGGTTGAAATCACCAGACAGGTTCTTGATGCCGAAGGTGATCCCATAGTAGGTCATGCTCGTACAAAACCTGGAATTAAAGTCGATGGTGAAATTAAATGGTTAAATATGTGGTGATGATGATGATAATGTTATAAATCATTTTGCTATAGCATGGGACAATGGTGAAATTGAATGGTTAAATATGTGGTGATGATGGCTGTTACGTTATAAATCATTTTGATATGGCATGATTCTCAAAACTCATTAGAATTCACCGCGCTTTTACACATATTCAGACTTTTTAGTGGAAGCTGCCCATACACTAGGCAGCACTTCATCTCTTGAAATTTGTAGGCTCTTTACGACTCCAGATATAGGGCATCAACAGACGACCTCCAGAGCCCTCTGTTCTGTCTATGGCTAATTCCAAGTAAGGCACATTCTTCTAGCGTCTATCTGGAGGTCTCTTCGCCAGGTGTTTCTCGGCCAGCCTCTCTTTCTCTTCCCTTGGGAGTTCCATGGGGGTTTGGGGCAGAGGGTTTGCCATGTCAATACATTAATGCAATATAAACACAGTCATGTCAATACACAAATGCAATATAAACACAGTCATGTCAATACACTAATGCAATATAAACACAGCCATGTCAATACATTAATGCAATATAAACACAGTCATGTCAATACACTAATGCAATATAAACACAGCCATGTCAATACATTAATGCAATATAAACACAGTCATGTCAATACACTAATGCAATATAAACACAGTCATATCAATACACTAATGCAATATAAACATCAGTCATGTCAATACATTAATGCAATATAAACACAGTCATGTCAATACATTAATGCAATATAAACACAGTCATGTCAATACATTAATGCAATATAAACACAGCCATGTCAATACACTAATGCAATATAAACACAGCCATGTCAATACATTAATGCAATATAAACACAGCCATGTCAATACACTAATGCAATATAAACACAGTCATGTCAATACACTAATGCAATATAAACACAGTCATGTCAATACATTAATGCAATATAAACACAGCCATGTCAATACATTAATGCAATATAAACACAGTCATGTCAATACATTAATGCAATATAAACACAGCCATGTCAATACATTAATGCAATATAAACACAGCCATGTCACACCATTAATGCAATATAAACACAGTCATGTCAATACATTAATGCAATATAAACACAGTCATGTCAATACATTAATGCAATATAAACACAGTCATGTCAATACATTAATGCAATATAAACACAGTCATGTCAATACATTAATGCAATATAAACACAGCCCTGTCAATACACTAATGCAATATAAACACAGCCATGTCAATACATTAATGCAATATAAACACAGTCCATGTCAATACATTAATGCAATATAAACAACAGTCATGTCAATACATTAATGCAATATAAACACAGTCATGTCAATACATTAATGCAATATAAACACAGTCGGACACACACACTAATACATCAATACAGCATAAACATAGTTCATCAAAAATACGGTCTTAATCTCACATAATTAAACCTTTGGTACAAAAACGAACAAATAAAGAAAAACAAAAAAATCCTTACCACATAAATCCGCTCAGAACCGACACACGAACCAATAGACGAGTGGAGAAAATATGCAGGTAGTTGTATTTTGTATGGGACTTCTCGGTGTCGGAGAACAGAGACTGAACTGAAGAAAGATCAGGCACTTTGCGTCTGTTCCACTTTGCCATCTGATGCAGCACTTGCTCCGTTTCTTCCACGCGACCTTGAACTGTCAACCAGCGAACGCTCTCTGGAAGAAATCTGAAAAGTACATACATACATACATACATACATACACACATACACACATACACACATACATACATATACATACATATACATACATACACATACATACATACATACATCATACATACATACATACATACATACATACATACATATACATACATATACATACATATACATACATACATACATAATACATACATACATACATATACATACATACATACATACATATACATACATACATTCATACATACATACATACATACATATACATACATACATACATACATATACATACATATGATGGTAGTCCTTCGTTGCCGAAGATGACGATGAAATCCTGCAGCTCATCTGTGGACGCGCATGTGGCTGTGCAATCCGATCTTGGATGTACAATGTCTGTTGCAGTGGGGACACTGGAATGTCGTGGTTGGGGTGGTTGGATTATGTCTCCTCTCTCTTCTGATAGTCAGCTTCTCCCTGTAGTTGATATCGCTGTTTCTGCTGGCAAGATGGACGGCCCTGCGCCAGGCGTTCCTTTCGGTGGCAGTTCTTTCGAGTTCTTTGGGGGTAACCTGTGCAAACTGGAGGTTTGCCTTTATCGTGTCCTTGAAACGCTTTTTTGGCCTCCCGAGATTTCTTTTGCCACTTGTGAGTTCGCCGTACAGCAGTTGTTTGGGCATTCGGTGGTCTTCCATGCGGATGACATGGCCGACCCATCTCAGTTGGGCTTTGACAAGCAGGCTTTCTATGCTTTGTGAGCTTGATCGGTTGAGGACCTCAATGTTGGTGATGCGGTCTTGCCACCGAATGCCAAGTATGCTGCGGAGAGCCCTTTGGTGGAACTGCTCTAATTTGTTGATGTGCTTCCTGTAGAGTGTCCAAGTCTCCGAACCGTAGAGGAGTGAGGAGAGCACAACGGCATTGTACACTTTGATTTTTGTTGACAGCCGGACATTGTGCTGGTTTAGTACCTTGTTTTTCAGCCTACCGAGAGCCTGGCTGGCTTTGCTGATTCGTGAATCAATTTCCTGATCGATGGAGCCGTCTGCAGAGATGATACTTCCAAGGTATTTAAAGTTCTTGGTGTTCTTCAGACTGTTGCCATCGATGGTGATGTTTGGAGACAGTGGGTTAGTTTGTGGGGCAGGCTGGTGAAGAACTTCAGTTTTCCCGATGCTTATTGTAAGTCCAAAGAGCTTTGAGGCTTCTGCGAAGTGAATGAGCATTGTTTGCAGGTCCGCTTCAGAGTGAGCATTCAAGGAGCAGTCATCGGCGAAGAGCGCCTCCTGAAGGAGTTCTGTGCTGGTTTTTGTCTTGGCTTGCAGGCGACGTAGATCAAAAAGGGAGCCATCCAGGCGGTACTTTAGGTATATTCCCTTGTCAAGATCCTTGCAGGCGTGGGAAAGCATGGCGGTGAAGAAGATATTGAAGAGGACTGGTGCCAGGACACAGCCTTGTTTGACGCCATTTGTAATTTCGAATTTGTCAGTCATGTTGCCACTTGCAAGAACTTGCCCACTCATGCCTGTGTGGAAGAGCTGGATGATCTTTAGGAAATTGGGAGGGCAGCCAATCCGTTCTAGGACAGTCCACAGGGCTTCTCTGTTGACCGTGTCGAAAGCCTTGGTAAGGTCAACAAAGACTGAGTAAAGAGGCCTATTCTGTTCTATGCACTTTTCTTGAATTTGTCTCATAGCAAAGATCATGTCCACAGTGCTTCTCCCTGGCCTAAAGCCACATTGAGCCTCTGGTAGGATCTGTTCTGAGATGGTTATCAGTCTGTTGAGGATAACCCTTGCAAATATTTTCCCTGCTATGGAGAGAAGAGAGATGCCCCTGTAGTTTCCGCAGTCTGCTTTACTACCTTTGTTCTTGTACAGCGCAACTATGAGCGCGTCTTTGAAATCAGCAGGCATTTGCTCTTCTTCCCAGACCTGTAGCAGGATGTCATGGAAGGTTTCCAGGGCTTTGGGGCCTGCTGCCTTGAAGATCTCAGCGGGAATGCTGTCTTTTCCAGAAGCTCTGCCGGAGTTGGTCTTGCTTATTGCCTTTTTGATTTCATCTAGAGTAGGAGGAGCGTCTAGGTCTTCCAGGAGTGGTTGCTGGGGGATTTGATTGAGAGCATCTTGATCAACAGTGGAAGGTCTGTTCAAAAGAGAGCTGAAATGTTCGGTCCAGCGCTTGAGGAGCCCTTCTTGGTCCTTGATCAGGGTTTTGCCATCCGAGGACAACAAGGGAGAACATCCTGAGGTTGTTGGGCCGTAGACGGTTTTCAGAGAGCTGAAGAACATCTTGGAGTTGTGGGTATCAGCATAGAGTTGAACTTCTTCGGCCTTATTGTTCCACCATGCATCTTGCATCTCACGTAGATCTTTCTGGGCTCTAGCTTGAAGGGACTTGAATCTTTCCTTTTTGGGGAGGGATGAGGGGTCGTTTTGCCATTCTGCATAGGCTTTGTTCTTGGCTTGGATAGTAGCTTGAATTTGCTCATTGTTTTCATCGAACCAGTCTTGGTGTGTTTTAGTTTTCGGACCAAGTATAGCAGTGGCAGTTTCATTGACAGCTGTTTTGAAGGAAGTCCATTTTTCAGATAAGTCACCGGTAGGAATGGGATCTTCGCTGAGTTTCTTTTCGAGAGCTTCTTCGAACTTGTTTCTGTAGAACTCGCTTTCAAGCTTTGTTGTGTTGTAGGAGACTCTGGGGTTCTTTGCCTTTTTTTCGGTGAAGTGGCTGGATGTGCATGTCCATGACAGTTTTCACTAGTCGATGGTCTGTCCAGCAGTTGGCCCCTCTCATGGCTCTAGTCAGATGGACATCCTTCCTGTCTCTCTGGCGTACAATGACGTAATTGATCATGTGCCAGTGTTTCGACCTGGGATGCATCCAAGTAGTCTTGAACTTGTCAGCCATTCTGAAAAGGGTGTTTGTGATGCACAGACCATGTTCAGCGCACATGCTGAGGAGGAGGAGACCATTGTCGTTGACTCTGCCCACTCCATGAGGCCCAAGAACATTTTCCCAGCTGCTGTTATCTTTTCCTACGCGGGCATTGAAGTCACCTAGTAGGACAATCTTGTCGTTCTTTGGAGTGGATTGAATGAGCTTGGTTAGCTGTTGGTAAAATTGTTCCTTTGTGTCATCCGGGCTAGTGAGTGTGGGGGCGTAAGCGCTGATGATTGTGGCGTGTCTAGACCTGCTGAGGGGGACGCGGAGCTTCATTAATAGCGCTCTAGTGAGTTCTGATGGCAAGCCAACTCCATGACGGCTGATCTGTGGTTCATATCCAAAATATGTACACTCTCCTTCTTCCTTTAGTGAGCCCTCATCTGGAAAACGCGTCTCACTAAGTGCAGCGATGTCAATGTTGTAGCGTTGGAGTTCTCTCGCCACAAGGGCGGTTCTTCGTTCAGGTCTGTTGGTCTTATATCTATCGAGGAGAGTTCGGACATTCCAGGATCCAAGGATTATTTTTCTCTTTTTTGTTGTCGTCGACCGCAAAATGGGTGAGTCTGTCAGCCGCGGTAAACTGACCAGACTTTGAATGGCAGGCATTTGTTTGGGTCACCTTTTCTAGACCCCTCCCTCATTTGAGGGTGGGCGACGATGATGAGCTGTAGAATGAACCTGTGCGTGACTTTGTTTAAAGTGGAGCTGTCGTTGCACGGTGGCAGTTCCACTCTCTCGGCCTAGGAAGCCTTTACCCAGTGGCACGGAAACCGTTACGTCTGGAGACTGCTAGGTTGCATCTGTAGGCCTTCCTTTCTCAGAAAACACCAGAATTTCCCCTACCTTCAAAGTCGCCGCATATTCGTCAGCGCATATGGAATTGTCCGTGTAAATTCTTGCTTGTGGAAACTTCAGTAGGTCAAGAAGGCGAAAAAGTTTCTCTGCGTTTCCAACATCATCACTTTAGTTTATGAGTATATCAGTGTTTTTGTCCAGGTAAAAAAACGCAACAATGATTATTCACAAATGTATATGTATGTATGTATGTATGTATGTATATGTATGTATGTATGTATGTATTAATGTATGTATGTATGTATATGTATGTATACATACATACATGCATGTATACATATTACATACATACATACATACATACATACATACACATATTACATACTTACATACATACATACATACATACAACATACATACATACTACATACATACATACATACATACATACATACATACATCATACATACATACATACATAACATACATACATACATAATCACATATACATACATACATACATATACATACATACATACATATATATACATACATACATACATACATCAAACATACATACATATATACATACATACATACACATACATACATATACAATACATACATATATACATATACATACATACATACATATACATACATACATACATACATATACATACATACATATACATACATACATACATATACATACATACATACATACATATACATACATACATACATACATCATACATACTATACATACATACATACATAACATATACATATCATACATACATACATTACATACATACATACATACATACATACATACATACATACATACATACATACATACATACATACATACATATACATACATACATACATACATACATACATACATACATACATACATACATACATACATACATACATACATACATACATACATACATAAAATCATACATACAAACCATACATACATACATACATACATACATACATACATACATACATAATACATACATACAAAACATACATACAGAGACAACAACAGACATACAGACATACCAGGACAGACAAGAAGCAGACAGAAGAAAAGACAGACAGACATCAGAGAAACAGACAGCAGACAGAAGTCAGACAGACAGGACAGAAGACAGCAGCAGAGCAGATAGAAACAGACAGACCGACAGTTACATCTCTAGATAGGAAATTATTTCCTCATATGGCCATAACAATTTCAAACAAGACGGTAAAGCCATCACAATACTCTCCGGTTTTACTCAAAATCAAAAACGATCACACAAAATCCACAATTTGCACTTCTCGGGGTCACTATGACCTTGATTAAAGTTCAACTACAGTAAAGCTTAACTTTCGTCAGGAACAATGATAGAATGTCACAACAGTGAACAGCAAAATTCAAATATTGACTCAGGTTCCTGAGAAACTTCATCAAGATGGCTGATTTTACTGGTTCATGTTGTTGTTGATGATGATGTTGTTGGTGATGATGTTGTTGTTGATGCTGTTGTTGTTGATGCTGTTGTTATTGATGATGTTGTTGGTGATGATGTTGCTGCTGTTTTTGGTCCATCTGACCTTGACACTTTGTCTTCCAAACATCTGCAGCGACAACTTCTCAACAGTCGACATCTTTGACTTATATTTGGTTAAGACCCAATGAGAAACAACTGGAAATTATTTTGCTAACACACACACACACACACACACACACACACACACACACACACACACACACACACACACACACACACACACACACACACACACACACACACACACACACACACACACACACGCCCAGATAATGTGAAATAATATCCCAATAAAAAAAACAAAAGAAATGAAAGAAGACCAAACCTAAACCCAAACTAGCCCCAATCAACAAACAAAACACCAGTACGTAGCGTGTTGCCGGTAATGTTTGATAGATGTCAAAGAGTATATATCCAGGTTGTATGTCACCAACATCACTCTGTCCTGACAAAATACATAGAAATAGTTATCATGACTGACGATTCTATCTGAGGGTTGTCCAACACACTGAATTTCTTTTTTTACTTTCATTAGCCATCCACGTGGTCAAGCCATATCTGGTTGTTATTGTTACTGTTTAAAGCCCAGCCGACTGCTTAAAGCCATATCAAGATTCTAATCGTTTCAAAACATATACGACACTTCAACAGCAAAAAGGAGAAAAGAAAATTAAGTACACATATCAATACATCCGCTCACATTATCCAAGGAGATGCCCCTGGTGTTGACCAATCTATCACACAGGAGATTTTTAAAAAAAACTGACAAAGGACACGAAAGCATACATAAAGACAGGCCTGAATTACCTAGCATTGCTTCCGCATATCTGGGCAGGATGTCTCACCCGGATAATGGACAATCGTTGGACAATAAAAACCACGTTCTGGATACCAAGAGACGGCACTAGCAATAGAGGAAAACAGAAAACTAGATGGAGAGACGACCTAGATGGATTTGACAAGAACTGGGGAGAGGAAAAGCGCCGGAACGACGTGAATGGAAGCAGCTGGGGAAGGCCTGCGTCCAACTCCGGACTTTCGATGGCTGAAAGAAGAATTCTACAATCATTCTGGTGTCACCTCAGTGCTTCACAGATCATGTTCTCCTTCCCACTCCCAATTTCAAGACCTTGCCACTGCATAGGGTTTTGCACAGGCTCACAGTCTGCCAGATAATTTCTGGCAGATTTGGCTGCAATACATACGGAATTGTCTGAATGCAATGAATTACTCACTCACTCACTTGCTTGCTTGCTTACTTGATTGCTTACTTACTTATCTATGATTACGAAAATATTGTCTTCACCTAGTTGATAGCTGAGCATTTCGGCATTGAGGGGGGGGGGGGGGGAAATCTGTCATGTGAGATGAGTTCATACAGAATAGCTAGTTATGTTGTGATTCAGACCTTCATTTACTTATTTATTTACTTTGTATACATGTTCCTTTTTGTGAAGGTAAAGATATACACATACTCATGTCATTTACGTGTAATCAAGATTATTCCAGTGGTTGGCTGATAAAATACAAGTATAAAATACAGACTAGGTAAAATATAGTCTAGGTAGGGCCTCAGGATCTGGCCAGCTCATGGGTTTATGTGCATGCTTAAGGCATGTGCCACGGTCACCATACACATGACACCAGTGACATTAGTGCATATGGAAATTGTTCCGAGGGTGGAGACGTCATCTTGAGAAACTGAAACTGAAACTGAATTTCTCTTAAGCGAACTCCAGACCCAAAACGAAAGAAAACGAAACAAAGCGAAACAAGAGCAATGAACTCACATAATCCAGGCGGGGAGACAGGCCGCTGTGCACACAGCAGTGGCTATGTGCACGTGACTCCAGTCTGGCAGGACCCAGATCAGCAGACTGCAGGTCAGACCGGCCATCCCCCAGAAGGGTAAGGTTCCAATCAGAGATCGCCATTTCACACCGACGAATTCCATTGGATACGAGTAACTGACCACTAAGATGGCGCCTATGGTCAGGCCAAGTAGGGTCCTGAAACAGTGGTCAGTTTGGTCACAGTAATAATATTAACAATAATAAAAAGGATGATGATGGTGGTGATGATGATGGTGATGATGATAATGATGATGATGATAGTAATAACAATAATACAATAATAATAACAATAATAATAATAACAATAATAATAATAATAATTATAATAATAATAATAATAATAATAATAATAGTCACTTGTTAATTACAAACAGGGGAAGTTGTTTTTACCCGAGATTTTGTGTTTTCATTTTTTGACTTTTGTGTACGCTTGACAAAGGCCAGCTGGCCGACATTTTTGCCGCTGTCTTGTTTTGTGAATTATACAGTGTTCTGATCCTGTTTTCCTGTGTGTCTGCTTTCTGTCTTGTTTTGTGAATTATACAGTGTTCTGATCCTGTTTTCCTGTGTGTCTGTTTTCTGTCTTGTTTTGTGAATTATACAGTGTTCTGATCCTGTTTTCCTGTGTGTCTGCTTTCTGTCTTGTTTTGTGAATTATACAGTGTTCTGATCCTGTTTTCCTGTGTGTCTGTTTTCTGTCTTGTTTTGTGAATTATACAGTGTTCTGATCCTGTTTTCCTGTGTGTCTGCTTTCTGTCTTGTTTTGTGAATTATACAGTGTTCTGATCCTGTTTTCCTGTGTGTCTGCTTTCTGTCTTGTTTTGTGAATTATACAGTGTTCTGATCCTGTTTTCCTGTGTGTCTGCTTTCTGTCTTGTTTTGTGAATTATACAGTGTTCTGATCCTGTTTTCCTCTGTGTCTGTTTTCTGTCTTGTTTTGTGAATTATACAGTGTTCTGATCCTGTTTTCCTGTGTGTCTGCTTTCTGTCTTGTTTTGTGAATTATACAGTGTTCTGATCCTGTTTTCCTGTGTGTCTGTTTTCTGTCTTGTTTTGTGAATTATACAGTGTTCTGATCCTGTTTTCCTGTGTGTCTGCTTTCTGTCTTGTTTTGTGAATTATACAGTGTTCTGATCCTGTTTTCCTGTGTGTCTGTTTTCTGTCTTGTTTTGTGAATTATACAGTGTTCCGATCCTGTTTTCCTGTGTGTCTGTTTTCTGTCTTGTTTTGTGAATTATACAGTGTTCTGATCCTGTTTTCCTGTGTGTCTGCTTTCTGTCTTGTTTTGTGAATTATACAGTGTTCTGATCCTGTTTTCCTGTGTGTCTGCTTTCTGTCTTGTTTTGTGAATTATACAGTGTTCTGATCCTGTTTTCCTGTGTGTCTGTTTTCTGTCTTGTTTTGTGAATTATACAGTGTTCCGATCCTGTTTTCCTGTGTGTCTGCTTTCTGTCTTGTTTTGTGAATTATACAGTGTTCTGATCCTGTTTTCCTGTGTGTCTACTTTCTGTCTTGTTTTGTGAATTATACAGTGTTCCGATCCTGTTTTCCTGTGTGTCTGTTTTCTGTCTTGTTTTGTGAATTATACAGTGTTCTGATCCTGTTTTCCTGTGTGTCTGCTTTCTGTCTCGTTTTGTGAATTATACAGTGTTCTGATCCTGTTTTCCTGTGTGTCTGCTTTCTGTTTGCTTGAACTCAGGCAGTATATTCCATTTAGATATAGTAATGATAACAATGATAATAACATTAATAATAAGAGCATTAGTAGAGCGCACACCGTCCATGTCAAAGCATGCATGTTGTACTTCACATAAAATAATGGGGGAAGGGGGTAACCAAACCAGATTGCTATTGTTATTCTTATTTAAAGCCCTGGCGACAGTGCTATAACCGCTTCTAAACATACAAAACTTCAACAAGGAAAACAAAAGAAAATGAAGTACACATATCAGTACATGTGTGCACATAATCTAAAGACATGCCCCTGGCGATGACCACTCCATCCAATTTATCACACAGGGGATTTAAAAAAAACCATACCTGTATACAAATTAAAACATAACTGATGATACTAAAGCATTTTATTAAAAGGGGCCAAAATTACCTAAAATTGCATCCGCATATCTTATTTCTCTAGAGCCAAAAATGCACGTAAAACATGTACCCAATCATTAATACTACGAGAAAGTAGTAAGACTTTATTGAACACATACAAGTGAATGGACCAGCAAGGCAGAAAATGACAGGAAGAAATGACAGAAAGCAAAGGAACAAGGTAGAAACAAAGAGAGTGACAGAAAAGAGGGCATTTCGAGCACAGAATTTCCAGAAGTTGGGGATATTATTTATACTGAAAGAGTCCATGGCATCCCCACGGGGATAACCAAGTCAGATACTACAATAGGGGGCGAGGGGAGGGGCGGGGTAAGAGCTGGCAGCTATGTGAGCTGGTGGCAGGGCGAGTATCCTAAAATAGAGGTTAAGACCTAGCGAGAGAGAAGTATTCCATTTTTCTCTTGGTCCCGAGGCTGGCTGGACCTGGTTGGTGCACGTTGTGTGGCTATGTCCCGGGGTTTGTCATCTCCCCACCTTGCCATTCGGTTTGTGAACAAGGTGACTGATGACTGGGTCCGAATGGGTCATGCAACGTACAGACATCTCCCTTTGTTTGATGAAAGGACTATCAAGTGGCGCCGGGAACATGGGTGGTGTCCCCTGTGGGGATTGCCGGGGGCTCTTTCAGCATAAATAGTATCCCCACCTTCTGGAAATTGTGTGCTAGAAATTTCCTCTTTTCTGTCACTCTGCCTTGTTCCTTTGTTTTCTGTCATTTCTTCCTATCACTTTCTGCCTTGCTGGTCCATTCACTTGTATGTGTTCGATAAAGTCTTATTACTTTTTCTTAGGGTTGATAATTGTGTACATGTATTTAGTGCATTTTTGGCTCTAGAGAGATGAGATATGCGAAAGCAATTTTAGGTAATTTAGGCTGTTTTATATGTTTTGGTGTCCTAAGGATGCTTACATTTGTATCCAGGTGTGTATTTTAAATCCCCTTTGCGATAAGTTGGACGGAGTGTCAACGCCAGGGGCATGTCTTTAGATTATGTGTGCGAATGCACCGATATGTTTACTTAATTTTCAATCCTTTTTTATTCCTGTAGAAGTTTTTGTAGCGGTTATAGCCCTGATATGGCTCTACGCAGTCGGCTGGGCTTTAAACAACAATAACAACAGCAGCTTGGGAAGTGATTGTCCGGAGACTGGAGAGGCATTGGTGCTCTGGGACCCAGCCAACAGACTCAGGTGTTTCTTGTTGTGATTAATACCATATAAACATAGTTCATCAAGAATGACAATAGATCATGAAATGAAACTAGAAGTTGGATGCATACATTTCTACAGTATAAACATGGTTTATTATGAATAGCAACAGAAAATAAATGAAATCAGAAACAAAAACACGTGTAAATATCAATCTTCCATATACACAGGCACATGTAAAAGTATACTTACTTACTCATACCAACACAAATAAATTTGCACATACACATCAACAAGTATACTCACGCATAAACATGTTCAAACACAATAACACACACATACAAAAACACACGCATACGCACACATAGAGAAAACACACACGCACGCACACACACTCACTTACACATATACATAAATACATACACGTACGCACGCACGAACATACACACACACACACATAAGTTGCAATAATCACAAGAACTATCATCATCATCTTCATCATCATCATCACAGTCAATGAAAAGAATGACGACAATGTCGACAACAGCAACAGAAACAATAATGACAGTAACAACAAAGCAAAAAACAATAACAATGGCAATAGCAGCAATGCCACCATTTTTGATGATGTCAGTGACAGGGTGTGGTGTGTGTGTGTGTGTGTGTGTGTGTGTGTGTGTGTGCGTGCGTGCGTGTGTGTGTGTGTGTGTGTGTGTGTGTGTGTGTGTGTGTGTGTGGCTGCGCGGCGCGCGCATTGATGTGTAAAAATCAGAATGTAAAGAAATCATTAACATAGAAGAGAGAGATAGCGAGAGTGAGAGAAAGAGAGACAGTGTGTTCGTGTATATGTGTGTGTGTGTGTGTGTTGTATGTATGTGTGTGTGTGTGTGTGTGTGTGTGTGTGTGTGTGTGTGTGTGTGTGTGTGTGTGTGTGTGTGTGTGTGTGTGTGTGGTGTGTGTGTGGTGTGTGTGTGTGTGGTGGGTGTGTGTGTGAGAGAGAGATATATCACCTCAAGACAACAAACATTTGCCAGGTGATGGAGAAAGCCGCTATCAGATTGAGAATGGCGTGAACAGCTGTGACGATTACCATTGATTTCTTTCTGCCAATAGTGTCTCCCAGCTGTCCTGCACACACACACACACACACACACACACACACACACACACACACACACACACACACAACACAACACACACACAACACACACACACACACCACACACACACACACACACACCACAACACATACACACACACACACTGGCAAATCAATACCAGGAATTTGCTATTGATCTTGGAGAAGATCAACAACAATGATCATGACACAAGCCTTAAGCCTGCGCATAAACCCATGAGATGGCTGGGTCCAGACGTCCTACCTAGTCTATGGGTTTGATACTTATAGTGTCTGTATCAGTCTGTCCTTGGAACAGTCTTGGTTACACTGTAATGGTGTGTGTGTGTTTGACTATCTCATCTTCAAATAAAATAAAATAAATAAATAGATAAATAAATAAATAAGTAGTATAGTAGGCCTCCTTCGGTCATGACTGACCATGGACAAAGTACATCCGTTCTAATGTCTAGATGGTGCTGTGTCAGCGGTCGCCTGTGACTGTACAGACCAATGCGAGAGAGGCAGTCTCTGTCGCAGCGGTCGCATGTGTATGCTGATGCTGGTCTGTTGGCTGTCATCCCTTTTCTGCGAACTCGCTTTTTTGCTGCAGCAGCTGACAGTTTGTCCTCACCAATCCGCAGCTGCTTCTTGAGAGCAGTTCTCCAGCTGTTGCGGTCGTCTGCGAGGTCCTCCCAGGACTCAGTGTTGATCTCAACGCCTTCATGTCACGCTTGCATACGTCTTTGTATCTCAGCTGTGGGCGGCCAATGTTTCTCTGCCCTGTGGCAAGCTCACCATAAAGGATGTCTTTTGGGATGCGACCATCTTCCATGCGGCAAAAGTGGCCCAACCAGCGCAGCCGACGCTGTAAATAATAAATAAGTAGTTACACTGTAATGGTGTGTGTGTTTGACTATCTCATCTTCAAATGAAATAAAATAAATAAATAAATAAGTAGTTACACTGTAATGCTGTGTGTGTTTGACTATCTCATCTTCAAATGAAATAAAATAAAATAAATAGATAAATAAATAAATAAGTAGTTACACTGTAATGGTGTGTGTGTTTGACTATCTCATCTTCAAATAAAATAAAATAAATAAATAGTTACACTGTAATGGTGTGTGTGTTTGAGTATCTCATCTTCAAATAAAAAAAAAAAATAAAATAAAAGTAAATAAGTAGTTACACTGTAATGGTGTGTGTATCTCATCTTCAAATAAAATAAAATAAATAATAATAAGTAGTTACACTGTAATGGTGTGTGTGTTGAGTATCTCATCTTCAAATAAAATAAAATAATTAAATAAATAAGTAGTTACACTGTAATGGTGTGTGTGTTTTGAGTATCTCATCTTCAAATAAAATAAAATAATAAATAAATAATAGTATACACTGAAGTTGGTTGATACTACTGTAAGTGTGTGTGTTTGAGTAATCTCATCTTCAAATAAAATAAAATAAATAAATAAAATACAAATAAACAGAAACAAAAGTATAAAAGGACTGAATAACACAACTACTACCAATATAAACTTGTCTCACAACACAGAAAGCCCCCCCCCCCCCACACCACACACCCCAATCAGTACTACTCATAGCCTCCCCTGCAACCAACACGATGAAAATAAGTCTCCTTAATCAATGCCCCCTCCCCCCCCCCCCCCCAGTTTGTCGTCCATCTCCGATGGGGAAAGGAGCAAGGTAAACAAATAAACAAGAACAACAAATAACAATAACACATACATACACACTCACATCCACACATCGCAATGGCCAAAACAATGCCAAGTCCGATTTTCGGACTAGCGGTTTATGAAACGCTCTCACTCAGTTAAAATTCTGTGCGATTGTATTTATTCATTTTGTTTGTTTATTAGTTTGTTGTTTGTTTGTTTGTTTGTATATTTGTTTGTTTGTTTCTTTGTTTGTGTACAGTGCAGAGGAAGAGTATGGATGGAAGAGAATGAGGAGAGAAAAAGAGAGAGAAGAAGAGAGAGAGAAGAGAAAGAAAGAGAGAGATACAATGACAATGACAATGATGCTTTATTTTTCAACGGTAAAAGCTATTGGCTAGAAGCCATTTTTCAAACTTGCCGTTGCTATTCTATACACATGACATTTGTTTACAGTAACAAGTACAGCTTAAGGAAAATACATGTTGAATACTAAAATTAAGATACAATGAAATCAAGAAACGTACACAGTCACCACTTAGAGATAGGTAGATAGATAGAGAGATAGATAGATAGATAGATAGATAGATAGATAGAGAGAGAGAGGTAGATAGTATAGATAGATAGATAGACAGATGAGCAGGTAGATAATGATAAGTAAATAAAGAAAGAAAGATAATGTTGATAGTGATAATAATAAAAAATTAGACGAAGAAGAGGAAGAAGAAGAAGGAAGAGGAGGAGGAGGAGGAGAGGAAAACACAGTAAACAAAATAGTAATAAGATAAAACAAAATAAAATGAAATAGAGGGAGAAGAAACATTACATGTGACAAATTTATAGAAGATAAATCAAGCGTCAAATAGACTAATGTTCTTACAATTAAATCAAAGAAGATGAAATCAATTTTCTGATTACACACAAAAAATATTAACACTGCTACAAACAACAATTACCACTACTACCACTACTACTACTACTACTTACTACTAAACCCAAAGATAATAAATGGAGGTAGAAAAAAGAGCAGTTCAGAAGGATGATTAGAGGGGGGGGAAAAAAAAGGGGGGGGGGGAGTAGCAAACATTGGGTCGATTGAAGGCATAAACACATAAAATTCTACAGGAGACAGAAAATCAACAGATGATATGAAGTCAAATAGACAAATGTATAGATAGATAAATAAAGTAAATTTTACTTTCGACAATAGGAAATTACAGTAATGATAAACGCATATGTAGGCTATAATAGAAATATCATACATGTGTAAACAAATCAATAATTCATGTAATAAGACATAAATAAATCAAGAATAGTAACCATAATCAAGCGCCGTTTTTCTTGATAGGAGAAGAGAGATACAAGCATGATATGGATAACAGTTGGAGAAAAGTGACAAATACAGACAGCAGATAAGAGCCAACCAAACAACAGACAATATGGCTCACAGAAAAGATGGGCAAGCAAGCAAAGCAAAAAACAAACAAACAAACAAAATGAACAAAGGCAATGAGAAATAAAAGAAGCAAGACAGAATCAAACACGTCATAGAGTCATCAACAAATCATCGCATATAATACAGAAATAAATACTGGTTGGCTGTTTGAACTGTTAAAATATCAATAATGTTAAAGAGAAGAAGAAAAAAAAAGAACACGAATTATCATTGTGCACACACACACACACACACACACACACACACACACACACACACACACACACACACACAATCACACACACATTGACTAGATTAGATGTCATAGGTTGAAAGGCAGCTGACGTTATTGTTGCTAACTGAGGTAATCTACGAAACTGACGTAAGGTATTTAAATAAAGTAACTTTGAAGGAAGAGAGTGATTGAGTGTTTGTGATATTTGGGGGGAGGGTGTTCCATAGTTGTGCACCAGAAAACGATAAACTATTTTTATATATGTCAATTCTTGGACGGATAATTTTGAATTGATTTTGTCTTGAGTTTGGTATGATCGCACATTCTGATTAAACAAATTGAGAAGATATTGCGGAACATTCCTTTTTGATACTTTAAACATTGTGATACCTTTATTGAACATTAAGTGTGACTTTAGAGGGAGGATTCCTAACTGTTTTAAGTTTTTCATCTGTTGTTAAAGTGGGATCTGGCATGATAAGTTTTGCTGCCCTCCTATGTAAGGTGTTCAATTTTTTTAGATGAACTTCACATGAGCTATCCCACAGTGTAGAGGCATAATCTATGTGCGATTTAATATGAGCATTATAAAATAATTGGCGTGTGTTTGTATCTGTTAGATATCTTAATTTGGACAGAATAAATAAGTTCTTGGAGATAATCCTGCATAAATAATCAATGTGGTTTTGCCAGGTAAGATTATGATCAATGAGAACTCCCAGTAGACGGTGTTCAGGTATTTGTGCAATAGAATTACCTCTCAAAGACAGATTGAGTGACAGAGGGCCAAGCTGCCGTTTTTGGCGTGTGCATATAACCATACATTCAGTTTTCGTAGGGTTCAAAGCCATGGCGTTTTTAGCACACCAATCAGAAATTTCATTTAGGCTCTTTTGTAAACGTGTGTTTACAGTCGCTATGCTTGTGTCTTGTGTATGGATTGTTCCGTCTCAGCGAACATATCACAGTGAACTGTGGGATCAGATATATGAAGTGGTAAGTCATTTATGAATACAGAAAACAGAATGGGTCCTAAGATTGATCCTTGAGGAACGCCACATTTCACATGACCCTCGGATGAATATGATCCATTAAGATGTACTTTTTGTTTGCGTTCATGAAAGTAGGAATTGAAAAATGAAACTGTTGAGTCGTTGGCAAGGTACGTTCGTAATTTAGCTAGTAAGATATCATGATCAACGAGATCAAAAGCCTTTTTAAAGTCTAGAAATACTGCTCCAGTTAATTTGCAGTCATTCATGGCTAATAACCAGGTGTCAGCAAGCCGTGTTAGGGCTGTATGACAAGAGTGGTTCTGACGGAAACCAGATTGCAGTGGGTGAAGAATACTTTTGGTTTCCAGGTAGTCTGAAAGATGTTTATGGATATGTTTTTCTAAAGGCTTTGACAGGACAGAGAGAAGAGAAATTGGCCTGTAATTATTTATTTGTGAAAGATCTTTTGTTTTTGGTAAGGGTACAACTTTGGCCTGTTTTAGAGCTCTGGGGAATACGTTGTTTTTTATGCTATGTTGTAAATATATGTAAGTTTGGTTCCGTGATGTAGGGCAGAGACAGTTTTAGTATTTTGGGACTGATTTCATCTGTCCTGATGAGTTTTTATTATTCATTTTATTTATATACATTCCAGTTTCATGGACTGCTATACTGGGAATACTAAATGAACTTGTATTATTGGTCCTCTCTTTGCAAAAGTTAATCAGATTTTCAGAGGGGACATATTGATCACAGTTAGAAATAGGACGGGTTAGTAGTTCTGATATGACAGAAAATGATCATTGAATTTGTTTGCTGTGAAACTGAGAGGCGTGCCTGGGAGCTTTTTCCCACTTCCCTTAATAACTAAGTTCATTGCTCTCCATAGTGATGATACATCTTTATTGTTTTTTACCAGTCGATCAAAGAGAGACTTCTTGGCTTGACGGACCATTGATTTTACCTTATTACGCATCGTTTTGTATTCAATGAAGCGTTTTTCTTTCTTGAGTTTATCTCGTAATGACATCGCATTGATAATGTCTGTTGACAGCCATGGGGGCATTGTTGGATGCTTTACTCTTTTCCGTCGTAGTGGGGCATGTTTATTTAGGACAGTCGTGAACAAGTTGTACCAAATGTCTAGGGCTTCGTTAGGATTACTAGTACTAAACACACTACTGAACTCTACTCTACCAAGATCAGAGAGGAATGCATCCTCATCAAAGTGTTTGAATGATCTATATGTTATACATGTATGATTATTCTTTTTTATTTTTTGAACTTTGGCTGACCAGGTGCAGTTTACAGGTTGATGATCACTTATGCTTAAATCATCTACAGCTGCATTAATTATTGCCTCTGGTTTGTTTGTATAGATATGATCTAAGAGTGTTTCTGATGTTGCTGTGATTCTTGTTGGATCTTTGATTAATTGTTTTAGGCCAACCAGGGTGGTCGTTGACTGCCATGCGGGTTGTGGAGTGAGTAGGTCAAAATTAAAGTCACCTAACATTAGAATGTCTGTATGTCGTTGACACAATTTGTCCATCATCTTTAGAAAGTGGTCATGCCATTCGTATGTGCTCCTGGGATTTCTATATAAAATACCGATAAGTAAAGGTGGAGTTGTTGCAGAAGGCTTTAGCTCCACCCAGATACATTCAACTTCTTTGGTTTCTAAGTCATAACGTCTGTTGGTTATTTGTTGAATATCTCGGTGGATGTAAAGCGCAACTCCAGTTTCTCCATGGCATGAGGGATCTCGCCTGATTACAGAATAGTCTGGGATTGCTATAGCTTCATCTGTAATATGAGATGCTAGTCGTGTCTCGGTCACACCGTACAAATGGTAATAATTTTGTTTGTGTAGGAACACGCACAGGTCTGATACTTTGTTTTGGAGATGATAGACATTAACATGACCAACACGCAGATCCTGTTTTTTTCGAGTGAATGTGGTCATTGGTGATTTCAACACTGCGTCTGCACGCAGAAGTGAAATATATGAAGAGAGGGTAGAAAAATTGGTCTACACCTAATACAAAGTGTGAACAATGATAATATTATACACTGATGAAAACAAAATGTAACAGTGCAGAGTCTGTTTTTTTTCTTGACAGTTCAGCCAAGACTGACTACAGGTATACACACTGTCAGTCTTCAGAGAAAAACAAAACAAAATCAGAACAAAAAGATAAGTAAGTAAACTAAAATAAAATAAAGGCTGCACTGAGGATATACTGAGCGTCTCTCGCAGTGCAATACTTGTCTCCACCTAACACTGGGCACAGGCAGACACAGCTGTAGAAAATTAGGTGGTATTAACACCACCCAAAACAAGTCAGTTTCAACCGTCGGTTGAACTGACCAAGTCAATCAAATAGTTATGTCTGTAAGTCTCAGTGTCAATCTCATTCAAAGTTATAACACAACACAGTATCAATGTAAATAAGTTGTTCCCAGGTAATATGCGACACCAACAAGGTGGAGATGGCAGCAGGTCACAACACAGCAGAAGCAAATAAATATTAAGAACGTGGAGAAGAGGTATAGAAAGATATTTAAAAGTAAGGAAGTAAACTAAGTAGCTAAATAGCTAAATAAATAAGTGAATAAATGAATAAACAAATAGGTAGAGAAATGAAAATAATAAAAGAAGATTAATTCATAAAAGGTTTTAGCACCTGCACCAATGCACTGATGATAGATGCAGGATCTACACAATTCTATTGGGAAGTTATTGCTGTAGCACTTGATCCCAGCATTTGTTGAACTGCAGGTGATTTGGGGTGTCTTGTAGTCATGCAGGGGAATTCAGCATGACACTGTGTGTTGTTCTGCTCCGCACTGACACCAGCGGGGACTGCAGGTGGGTGTTGTAGATGGCTGGAGCTGGGGACTGCAGGTGGGTGTTGTGGGTGGCTGGATATTAGAGATGGGTGCTGTAGACGGCTGGGGACTGCACATGGGAGTTGTAGATGGCTGTAAACTGGAGACAGGTGCTGTAGATTTTTGGAGTTTGGAGATGGATGTTGTAGGTGATTGTAGACTGGAGATTGGTGTTGTCGATGGTTGGAGACTGCAGGTGGGTATTGTAGATTGTTAGAGATTGGAGATGGGTGTTGGTAATGCAGGGGTTTGGGGGCTGTTGGGGGGGTTGGGATAAGAGGTGGGCGTATTGGAGAATTGGGGCCATAACAGGGGTTTTGAACATCATAGGAACGGATGTTTAGTGCAAGAGATTTAGATCCTTTAGCACTTCGAGGGAGCTCTTCAAACAAATAAAAAAAGTGAAAAAAACAAATTTCAAAGCAACAAACCAATGCATCAACAACAAGGATGGTCACACTCTGACTGAACCAGATGATGTCTTGGATAGGTGGAACGAATATGGCACATCACTTTTTGGCAAGCCTGACAGCCATGAAAATAATTTAGAGCCAAATTTGGAATTGATCCCTGGAGATACGGAACCTGAACCTCTGCTCAGCGAAGTTGAATCTGCCATTAAAGATCTAAAATGCAGAAAGTCTCCTGGTCTTGACAATATTCCTGGAGAGTTGTTGAAACACTCAGGTGATGGTGGACTCAAAGTAATGCATCACTTATGCTGCAAGATATGGAAGACTTGTCAGTGGCCTACAGACTGGAAGCTCCAGGAATTTGTCATGTTACATAAGAGTGGAAATGTCAAAGACTGCAACAATTATAGAACAATTGCACTGATCAGTCATGCCAGTAAAATACTGCTGATAATAATTTTAAACAGGTTAAAGCCAAAAGTAGAGGAAGAGCTATCCGACTGTCAGGCAGGCTATAGGAAAAACAGGGGAACAATAGATATGCTGTTTGTACTCCAGATATTGATAGAAAAGATTAGAAACACAGACCAAGAGATGTTCATCGTTTTCATTGACTACAGCAAAGCATTTGATAGCGTGATTCACCAAAGTCTTTTCCACTTCATGATCAAAATGGGTTTTCCAAGACATCTGGTTTCCCTCATAGCTTCATTATATAATGATCAAAAAGCAACAATCAGATGGAATAATCAAAACTGCAAATTTTTTAACATCACTAAAGGGGTAAGGCAAGGTTGCATCCTGTCTCCACATCTCTTCAGCATATACACTGAACATATCATGAGAGAAGCAGACATAGAAGACATGGGAGTAAATATTGGTGGTAGAAACCTGTCAAATTTACGCTACGCAGATGACACAGGATTACTGGCAGACAACATTACAGGCTCTAGGAGGATCCTGTACAGGGTAGACCGGGTTGGAAAGGCAGCTGGGCTGGACTTAAATTCAAAGAAGACAAAGGTTATGCATGTTGCAGGCAAATATAACACTAGACAGGACCAGATCATGCTAAACCAAGTCCCTCTAGAAAATGTCAAGGACTTTAGATATTTAGGTTCAGTCAAGACACACGATGGAACATGCTCAAAAGACATAAAGATGAGAATTGGAATGGCCAAGAACAGTATGGTTCAATTGAACAATATTTGGAAAGACCACAGCATAACAGCAGACCTTAAGATAAAACTCTTAAAATGTCTTGTCTGGCCAGTGATGTTATACGGCTGCGAGGCATGGACAATGAAGAAAGAGGATGAAAGACGAGTGGAAGCAGCAGAGCTGTGGTTTTACCGAAGACTGCTGAGGGTCAAATGGACGGATAGGCGCTCAAATGAAAGCATACTGAATGAGTTGGGTACTACACGCAAGCTTCTAGTACTCATACAACGGAGGAAACTGAAATATGTTGGACACGCAATCCGTAATGAGAGAACAGACTTGATGTCCACTGTCCTCCAAGGTAGAGTGGAAGGAAAGAGAAACAGAGGACGGCCACCTGCATCACTTGCTAGAAACATCACAGACATCAGTGGCAAGAAACTCCAGGAGGTGGTCAGACTTAGCCAAGATCGAGAGTGCTGGAGGCAACTTGTGAGGACATCATGTGCAGCGGCCAACACTGTTCCCGGTGACGCCGACAGGTGAGACAGGTGAGAGCACTTGGGTGAACTGAATCACGGTACATATCTTTTCTTGGTGCACCTGATTTGGTTAGGAAGGAAGGGGTGTTGTTGATGAACAGTATTCCTTCTTGTTCACAGGAGCGCCGAAGTGAGGCTGTGGACCGTGATGCAGCTTCTTTCAAGGGGTGTTGGCCAAAGGGAGGGACAATGGAAGAAGCTGCAAGTGTAGCACTGGGGAAAGATTTTCTCAGGAGACGAAGTAATCTTCCCCATTGCTCTCCTGATACAGGTCCATCATGGCAGCTGTTGATGCCGACGTGGAAGGTGACGTGTGTTATGTCGTGGGATGGTGGGCGAGAGGACAGCCACTGGCTAAGGTGATGGACTGTCAGGCCAGATACCGAGAGGTTCCTGACAATGTTACCACCTGTTGACATCTTCCTTTCATCCACTCTCTCCAAGACTGAGTCACCCAACAGTAGAGTATTACAGTTAGGGGGAATGGTTTTCTGCCTGAGACTAGTGAGAGGGGATGGGGGGTCAGCCATTGTTTTCTTGTTGACAGTGGATGATGATGGCTGAGAGGGACTGG
>JAPXFY010000015.1:81160808-81243308 GCA_030674185.1 Monoplex corrugatus
GACAGCAACATCAGTGCATTAGACAGCACATCAGTGCATCAGACAGCAACATCAGTGCATAAGACAGATATACAGTGCATCAGACAGCAACATCACTCCATATGACAGCAACATCAGTGCATAGACAGCAACATCAGTGCTCAGACAGCAACATCAGTGCATAAGACAGCAAATCAGTGGCATATGAACAGCAAACATAGAATCATCTAAACATTGCAATTATTTAACTGTGCAATTAGACAGGCAACGGAAGACAGTGGCATTAAGACAGCAAATTAGTGCATAGACAGCAAATAGTTGAATAGAAGAACATCAGTCATGTAACAGCAACATCAGTGATATAGACAGCAACATCAGTGAAGACAGAGACAAGAGACAGACAGCAAACAGTGCAAAGACAGAACAAACATCAGTGCATAGACAGCAACATACATGCAAACACACACACATCAGTGATCAGACAGCAACACAGTGCATTAGACAGCACAAACATGCAAAGAACACATGCACATAAGAACTACCATGCAGTGCATCAACACACAATCATCAAACAGAAATCAGTGTTGTTTGTGCTACTACTACATAAGATCAATCGAGCTTTCACTATCAGTGTTGGAGTTTTCACTGCATCTGATGGTTGGTCATTGTTTCGTTAGCCAAGATTGGCTATGCACTAAAGCCCTATGCATAACGACAGGTGCCATGTGGTAAGAAAATCCTGATGATCAAGGCACAAGCCTCAAGCCTGTACATAAACCCATAGCTGGCCAGATCTTGAAGTCTACCTAGATAGTTCCTTAACCTGGGGGCTGTAGGGGAAAGAGGTGGCAGAGACCTCAACTTTCCTGGGCCAGCACTACGAGGACGGCGCCATTCCCTCTCCCTCGCTTCAAATTGATTTGTTACCAAGACTTCAGAAAGGCAAGAAGGCCAATTGGTCTTCAGAGGATGGGACCTAGGAAATCAACCCATCTCTCCGATGTTTTATACCAAGGCAACTGGGCAATGCCCTGCTCTTCACGATACCATTTTCAATTGCCGTGGGATCTTTAGCGTGAGCAGCCAGAAGGCACACGAATCCGACTCGTTTTTCGTATCCTTCCGAAGACTAGACGTCAGTTCAATTTTCGGGTCAAACAGAGGAGACAAGTTGAGGCATCTACAGGGAGCGAACCCTGGAACCTCGTGTTTAGTTATTGGCAGGTGAATGTCTGAACCATTCTGCCATTCTCTCCCTTAGCAGAGGATGGTTGAGCCCTTCACAGAAGGATTTTTTGTCTGGCATCATCTGGATTTGTCATCACTGGGGCATTAACGCTGGTGACTGTGGTGAGTCTGTCATCTGTGAACGGAAGACGCAAAGTCATCAAGATATTATTGACCCCACGAGGTAAGCTTTCCATTGGGTTTTTTCGAGCTCTGTTCGTATGGCGAATGGCACCAAAGATTCTTTGACCATTTTCAGCTTTTCAGTGCATAGCAGGTAGGAGCCAGGTTTTCCAGTTCAGTGGGTGTAACCTCTTCCAACTTCCTCGAGCTGGTTGTTGCCTGCAAATCTGGGCACGACTGCACATCTGACCTTAGATAATAACTTTGCTTTAGGCCATCGCATGTGAAAGTCTATCACAGGATATTCGGCTATATTAGATCGAGTTTTATTAGTTAGATTAGAGGGTGAGCCATTTTTTATCAATATCATCCAGGTATATGCACCAACAACCGCTAATACTGAGGAAGAAACTGACAACTTGTATGCAGAATTAGAGACAGCCCTGGCTCACTGTAAATCACAATGACATTACATGTACAATCATGATGGGAGATTTAATCTAAAGTGGGATGGGAGAAAGATGGCACAGTTGGACCTCATGGCCTTGACACGCGAAATGAGAGGGGAGAAAACTTGTCGAGTTGACACAAGTAAATGAATTCATAATAGGAAACATCTGGTTTGGGCAAACTAACAGAGAAGAAACTGGACATGAATGAATCCAGGAGACAGCACAAGGAACCAAACTGATTATATCCTGATCAATAAAAGACTTGAAATGTTTTTATTGATAGCAAAACACTACTGGTGCAGTCTTCCACATCGGTCACAATCTTGCATTGTGAAGAATTAAGATGTAACTCATGAAAACAAACCAAAAATATCACAATCAACATTGCACTTTTAAAGACAGATGCATCAATTCGTGCAAATTTAGCGTATATGTTCAAAAAGAATTCAGTGCTCTGAAGAACGTTGGTGACAATGAGGAATAATGGAGAAAGTTGAGAAACTCAATAAACGAAAGTTTGTGAAGAAATCCTAAGAGCTGAAGAAAAGCAAAAAGGAACTGGATGACAAAAGAAACGTTTGCCTTGGTGGATGAATGGAGGAGGGTAAAGGGAAAACATGAAGACTATAGAAAAATTAATGTACATAAAGAAATCAGAAATAGTTGCCATGAAGAGACGGAAGGAACAAGACTTAAAACAAATGTCAAAAGAAATCAGAAATAGGTGCCACAAGCTACGGAAGCATGGCTTAAAACAAAGTGCAAAGAAACAGAAGACCGACACAAAACAGACGCTAAGTTTATGGACAGAAACACTGAAGAAATGGCCCTTAGGAAAGAGACGCGCACATCAATTTGTTGCACAGAACCTAACATGGTACCATTATCATGGAAAAAGACAAAATACTAGATAGATGAGGACAGTACATTAACGGTCCTTTTGACGATGAGAGAAAAGAACACATCATAAGAAAGAACGTTGAATGACCACCAATTGTGAAAGATGACGTTAGAGCAGCGTTGAAACAAATGAAACTTGGGGAAAAAAAACGGAATCAGACAATATTACTATAGAAATGATTGCAACTCTATTTATGCCACCAGAAAAATCCCTAAAGATCTGTCAACGTCAATTTCTATTGCACTTCCAAAGAAAGCTGGGGGCTATAGAACGCAAACTCCATCGTACAATCAGCTTGATGAGTCGTGTGACAAAAAGATTTTAGTAAGAATAATCATGAGGACAAGGAACAGAATCAAAATAGAAATAGTAGAAGAGCAACGTGGATTTCTTGATGGGGAAGGATCTCCTGAATTGTTAAGTGCCATACATATCCTAAGAACTCACATGGAAAAATCAGTTGAGTTAAACAAGGATTTACATTTATTTTTGTTGGATATATCAAAGAGTTTGATCGGGTAAGACAAAGAATTGATCAACCAATTGGAAAAGCTCAATATTGATAGGAAATCTCTAAGAATAATAAGGACTATGTATAAGGAACAAACAGCAGCAATGAGATGACAAACTAATATATAAGTTCTTTTCCAAATATCAAAAGAGGGATTAGGCAGTGTTGTGTTCTGTCATCAGATTTGTTTTTACTTTACAGCCAAACCATCATGAGAAACCTAGCAGAATGCCCTGGGATGAATTGTGGGATGAAAATTATAAACAATCTCTGTTATGCAGATGACGCCGTCATAATTGCAGAAAATGAAAAAGACTTACAAAATCTTGTGAATATAATAGAAATGGAAAGCAGAAATAAAGGGATGCAGCTAAACAGCACGGAGACTGAAGCCTCAGTAATCAGTTATAAAACAAAGAAAAACAAGAAGTCCCGTCATGTAAAACATCCAATGGCACAACATTCACACAAATTCATGTTTATCTGGGGACAGTCATGTCACCAGACGGCAGATGCACATTAGAAACATCCAGAGTTGGCCAAGCTAAAACAGCATTCAGGAAAATGAAAAACCTTCTTACTAACATGCCTATCAATCAACATCAGGAAGAGAGTTCTTGAGTGTTATATAGAACCGATACTGTTGTACGAATGCGAAGCGTGGATAGTCAACACGGAGAAGTCAGAACAAGATTGAGGTAGCTGAAATGTGGTTTCTAACAAAAATGTTAAGAGCTCCATGAACAGCTAGGGAAACATACAAGACAGTCTTGAAAGAGGCAAACACAAAAATAACATTAATTTAGAAGATTAAGAAAAGACAAGCAACATTTATAGGACATTTTATGAGGCAGGAGACATTTAAGCACCTAGTCACAACAGGAAAGCTGGAGGGGAAAAGTGCACCAGACAGATCCAGTGAGAAAATAGTGGACGATTTTGCGGCGTGAATGAGGACAGAAATGGCGGAAGCTATACTGGGTCATGGCTGACAACGCCATGCAGCAATGCACACGATGATGATGGTGATAATCATTCGTCACGTGTCTTTACATACATTTCAAACTTTACCTCGGTGACAATGGTGCTCATCCCTGGTGCAAACGCAATAGTTTGACACGTTTCATCACCTTGGATGAGAGCTGCACAGGAGTGGGTTGCTGCCTCTGTCAGGGACACGTTCGTCTGGTTTCTTATCGCCCTGTCTTCGCCATCCAAAAACACCTCATCGCCAACAAACGTACCATGTGTGTCATCCCCTAAGTGCGGATATGATTGGTTGTGTACATCACGTGACAGGCACCACCAATGAGGTTGCACGGCGCCAAAGACCATGAAGAGCATACTCCAGGCTGCCACTAGTATAGAAGACATGCTGAGAGGAATCAACAGGAACTGGAATCTGCCAAATCCTCCCACACTTTCCATTAGGTTTTCGAGTGTAGTTGTCATTTTGTTGATACCTGAAAAAACGGTCAAGCCATTTTAACGATCTCCCTTTTAGCACACAAATCATTGCGGAATATCTAGATGATCAAGCCCTTCTAGCAATATCGTCTTTGGTTATCTGAAGATAAGAACAAAATGGTCGAGCCATTCCCGACACTTTCGAGTGTCATTAAATATATATTTGCGAGTAAATCCAGATTTAAGACTTTTCAAAGTCACGCTAATCTTGCAGAAGCTTCTTTTGAAATACAACTTGACGTGAATTGAGTGCAATGGTAGACTAGCATTTAAAGAAAAGCACACCAAATCATGGAAATGACGGAACAAAATCGCTGTATATAAACTCGATATGTTCAGAAAATTTCAGCTTGGAAGCTCATATAAACACTTACAGACTGGTTTGTACTTACATCCAGATGAACGAAAGTTTCTTATTACAAACAAAATCCAAAATATCTTTAAATGTTCAGCCTGATAAACGCAATCAGAAATGACTAAACAGGTTCTAGCCATTGCTGAAGTACATGTACAGAAGGTTTTTCGTAACACAAAATCATTTCTAACGAATACACGAGCTCCAAAACAAGTGTGACTGCCCGCGTTTTAAGCAAACAGGAACCAGAAAAAACACGAAAAAAAAGAGTAAAAACGCGTATTCAATACAACAAGACAAGACAGGCGCAAATTTTCGGCCAACTGGCCTTTGTCAAGCGCAAGATCACAAACAAGCAATCACCAAATACAAAAATTAGGACCAGCAGGGAAGTTTCAGTCTTTTTCTCTTAATTTTTGTATCTGGTATTTTGTTTGTTTGTTATTTCACGCTGGACAAAGGCCAGTTGTCCGAAAATGTGCGCCTGTCTTTCAGCTTGTCTTGTTGTATTAAATACGCGTTCTTATTCTTTTTTCGTGTTTTTTTTTTCTGAATACACGAACATAAATTATTTCTAACTAATGTTGACATAAAGAAAATTGTTTAAGTCGTTGTTGTTATTTTTGTTATTGTTTAAAGCCCAGCCGACTGCGTAGAGCCATATGAGGGATATAACCACTTCAAAACATACACAATACTTCAACAGGAAAAAATTAAGTACACGTATCAATGCATTCGCGCACATAATCTAAGGACATGCCCCTGGCGTTGACCACTCCATCTAATTTATCGCACGGGGGATTTTAAAAAAAATCACCTGAATACAAATATAAGCATATCTATGGACACCAAAACATATATAAAAACAGGCAGAAACTACCTAAAATTGCTTCCGCATATCTCAATTCCCTAGAGCCAAAAATGCACTTAGTACATGTACCCAATTATCAATCCAAAGAAAAATTACATAAGACTTTATAGAACACATACAGGTGAATGGACCAGCAAGGCAGAAAATGACAGGTAGAAATGACACAAAGCAAATGAACAAGGCAGAAAAAAGAGAGCGACTGAAAAGAGGAAATCTCTAGCACAGAATTTCCAGAAGGTGAGGATACCATTAATACTGGAAGAGGCCCCGGCATGCCCATGGGGGGTGTATAGGTTGTAAAAGGTTGTGCAAAGGCAGTGAACTAGTAGAGAGCTGAACTGTTCTCGGGGCCAGTAATATCAGGGCGATGCCTGTCTCCTTGCCCTGACAGCTTCATCTTCCCCAACCCTAACAGGGTCAGGCATTTATTCATAGCTGGGTGGACCAGAAGCCACACGCAGTGTTCTTCTAGAGTCAGATCAAACTCACGCAGTCTGACGGCAAGATGTAACCTCTGCTACTACGTAATCAAGGCCTCGAACATTTCCTAAACTCACATAATTTATAATGTTGAAGTATACGAACATTTCCTAAACTCACACAATTTATAGTGTTGAAGTATACGAACATTTCCTAAACTCACATAATTTAGTGTTGAAGTATACGAACATTTCCTAAACTCACATAATTTATAATGTTGAAGTATACGAACATTTCTTAAACTCACATAATTTATAGTGTTGAAGTATACGAACATTTCTCAAAACAAAATGACTTATATAACCAGCCTTGATTTATCCGAACATTTCATTAAAACCAAATATTTCTAACCACGCTGAAATATACAAAAATGTCGCAAAATAAACTATTTCTAACCACCGCTGATGGAAAAAAAAATTTCAAAATCAAATATTTCTAACCACTGCTGAAATAAACATGTCTCAAAACCAATATTTCTAACCACTGCTGATGTACACAAAATATCTCAAAATCAAATTTCTAACCACTGCTGATGTATACAAAATGTCTCAAAACCAAATTTTCTAACCACCTGATGTATACAAAATGTCTCAAAACCAAAGTTTCTAACCACTGCTGATGTATAAAAATGTCTCAAAACCAAACGTTTCTAACCACACTGATGTATACAAAATTCTCAAACCAAATGTTTCTAACCATGCTGATGTATACAAAAATGTCTCAAACCAAATATTCTACCACTGCTAAATGTATACTAAATTTCTCAAAACCAAAATATTTCTAAACTGATGAATATACAAACAATTCTCAAAACCAAATATTTCAAACCCACTGATTATACATAAATGTTCAAAACCAAATATTTCTAACCACCACTGATGTATACAAAAATGTCTCAAAACCAAATATTTCTAACCACCATTGATGTATACAAAAATGTCTCAAAACCAAATATTTCTAACCACCACTGATGTATACAAAAATGTCTCAAAACCAAATATTTCTAACCACCACTGATGTATACAAAATGTCTCAAAACCAAATATTTCTAACCACCATTGATGTATGCAAAAATGTCTCAAAACCAAATGTTTCTAACCACCGCTGATGTATACAAAAATGTCTCAAAACCAAATGTTTCTAACCACCGCTGATGTATACTAAAATGTCTCAAAACCAAATGTTTCTAACCACTGCTGAAGTATAGATAAATGTATCAAACCAAATGAATTCTAACCATTGCTGAAGTATACACAAATGTCTTCTAACCAAATATTTCTAACCAGTGCTGATGTATAGGAACATTTCTTGAAACCAAGTCAGATTTATCTGCTGTTGAAGTATACGTACATTTCTTAAAACCAAATGATTTCTAACTGATAGTGAACTATACAAACATTTCTGAAAACAAAATTACTTCTACATTGTTTAAGCATACAGAAGTTTCTTAAAACCAAATAGTTTCTAACTACAGTTGAAACATATGAACATTTCTTAACAATAGCTGACAAAAAATCATACTCTAACCTGTGTCCCTGACAAAGAAGACGTTACTGAATGAGAGCCCAGTTTTTCCAGGCAGTGAGCTAAGAATGACATACAGACAAGTGAAAGGACAATATTTTGTTATCAGTATTCATGCTGCTCACTATGTTCATATGTAATAGGCATGACTACTATCACAAGGTGAATCAGTTTTTTCCGGTCGAAACTGTTCATGTGGATACATCTGTTACAGCAATAAATGTATTTTTATTACCTAGAAGGTAAACTGACTAGTGTTCTCTCTAAGCAGACACACGCGCTACACACAAACACACACACATACAAAACAAAAATATAATATATATATATATATATATATCTCATCATCATCAAGTGCCCTGCCGTATGGCGTTGGCGTTGGCGACCATGGACTTCCAACCATCTCTATCTCTCGTTACCCCAAGCATCTCCCCCACCCTCCTCATTCCCAGCCACTCTGCAAGTCCGTCCAGCATTCTTTCCCTGGGTCTACCTGGTGCTCTCTTTCCCTCCAGCTTTCTCGTTGTGACCAGGTGCTCCAAATCCCCCTTCCTCATAAAATGGCCTATAAATGTTGCTTGTCTTTTCCTAATCTTCCTTATGAGTGATCTGTTTGTGTCTGCCTCCATCAAGACTGTCTCGTTTGTTTTCTTTGCTGTCCATGGAACTCTCATCATTCTTCTCAGAAACCACATCTCGGCTGCCTCGATCCTGCTCTGGCTTTGCTTGCTGACTGTCCACGCCTCGCATCCGTACAACAGTATTGGTTCTATATAACATTCAAGGACTCTCTTTCTGATGTCAATTGATAGGCATTAGTTGGTAAGAATGCTTGTCATCTTCTTGAATGCTGTTTTGGCTTGGCCGATTCTGCCAGCTATTTCCGATGTGCATCTGCCGTCTGATGAAATGACCGTTCCCAGGTATTTGAACTTATTAACCTGTGTCAAGGTTGTGCCATTTGCTGTTATTTTGCAGGAGGGGATTTCATGTTTTTTACTGATCACCATGACTTCAGTCTTCCTGCTGTTTAGTTCCAACCCCTTTCTTTGCTTTCTGTTTCTAGTATATTCACAAGGTTTTGTAGGTCCCTTTCATTTTCTGCGATTAGCACGGTGTCATCTGCGTACCGAATGTTGTTTATCATTTTCCCTCCAACCTTTAATCCAGGGTCTTCTTCTAGGTTTCTCATGATGTTTTCGCTATATAGTGAAAACAGATCGGTGACAAAACACAACCCTGTCTGGCTCCTCTTTTGATGTTTTGAAAAGAGCTTATATTGTTTTCTATTCTCATTGCAGCTGTTTGTTCCCAGTACATATTCCTGATTATTCGTAGATCTTTTCCATCGACATTGAGTCTCTCCAGTTGGTTGATCAATTCATCATGTCGTACCCGATCGAAAGCCTTGGTATAGTCAACAAAGCATAAATACAAATCCTTATTCATCTCAATTGACCTCTCTATGATAGTTCTTAGGATGTATATAGCAGTAATAGTTCCTTTCCACTCCACAAATCCACACTGTTCTTCTGCTATTTCTCTTTTGATTCTATTCCTTGTCCTCATCTTGATTATTCTTAACAGGATGTTTGTTACATGACTCATCAAACTGATTGTGCGATGGAGTTCGCATTCTATAGCACCTGTCTTCTTTGGAAGTGCAATGAAAATTGATTTTGACATATCTTTGGGGATTTTTCCAGTGTCATAAATTTCATTTAGGACTGTTATTTTTTCTATGCCAAATTCCTCCAGGGCTTCAATCATCTCTGTAGTAATGTTGTCTGGTCCTGGGGCTTTTCCTGATTTCATCTTTTTCAGTGCTGCTCAAACTTCATCTCTCATTATGGGTGGTCCTTCAAAGTTCTTTTTTATAATGTGTTCTTCGTTTCTGTCATCCTCAAAAAGGTCTTTAATGTACTCTCCCCATCTGTCTAATATTTTGTCTTTTTTCATGATAAGCGTGCCATCTTTCGATTTTAAAGCAACCAGTTGATGTGCATGTATTTTTCCTGTGGACAATTTCTTCAATTCGTCTGTACATACCCTGAGGATCCATTTTGTGTCGTTCTTCTATCTCTTTGCATTTTGTGTTCAGACAAGCTTCCTTAGCTTCATTGCACCTATACCTGATTTCTTTGTTTATCTTCCTGCAATCTCCTCGTTTCTCTTTGCCTTCCTCCTTTCCTCCATCAGGCCCAAAATTTCATTAGTCATCCAGGTCTTTTTGCATTTCTATTTGCCTTAGGGATTTCTTCACAAGCTTCATTTATAGAACTTCTCACTTTGTCCATTGTTCCTCACTGTCACCAACGTCTTCCAGAGCACTGAATTTGTTTTGAACATGTACATTAAATTTTTGACGTATCATTTCATCTGACTTTAAGACTCCAAGGTTTAGTTTGATCTTGCTTTTGGTCTGTTTCCTTTTCCTCAATTTCAGCCTAAACCTTCCCACTACCGGATTGTGGTCACTGTTGCAGTCTGCGCCTGGTAGTGTTTTTGCTGACAGTAAAGAATTTCTAAATCTTTTGTTGATCAGGATGTAATCAATTTGATTTTTGTATTATCTCCTGGACTCATCCAAGTCCATTTTCTTCTGTTAGGCTGCTCAAACCAGGTGTTTCCTACTATGAACTCATTCATCTGTGCCCATTCTACAAGTTTCCCCCTCTTTCATTTTGTGTACTAAGGCCATGAAGTCCAACTATATCCTCCACCCTATCCTGTCCCACTTTAGCATTAAAATCTCCCATTATGAACTGTAACTTCTTGTGATTTACATTGGACCTTGGCCATCTCTAAAACTTCGTAGAAGTTGTCGATGTCTTCCTGAGCACTTGCGGATGTTGGTGCATACACCTGTATGATGTTGATATCAAAAGGTTTGCCTCCGAATTTGACCAGTAAAACTCTGTCGGACACTGCCCAGTATCCCTTAACTGCTTTTGATTTGTCTTTGTCCATTATGATGCCTACTCCTCTTTCATGTGAATTACCACCAGAGTATATCACTGTATATTCCCCTGATGTTATCATGCCTGCCCCCTTCCATCTCACTTCCCCCAGTCCTAAAATACTGATGTTAAGCCTTTCCATCTCCATTTTGATGTTTTCTAATTTACCTTTCTGCAAAATTGTTCTGATGTCCATGTTGCAACATGGAACATCAATTACCTATATTACATATTTTATATATATATATACATACTATACATACAAGCATGCACACACACACACACACACACACACACACACACACACACACACACACACACAGGATTTTTTTCACTACCTTCATATTCTTAACTACTAAATAACATGTTCAAAATAAAATGAAACAAAGACACCAAGACACGGGATGCCATCTTTAATCACAAATACACTGAACAAAGGGTCCTACAAAAACCTGGTTGTACTGACGTGTAAATAATTATATTACAACTTAAAACTAATTGAACAAGATCATTACGAACTTCACGGGAAGAATATTTCCAATAGCTAACTTAGAAATATCCCATTACGTATTGAAATATAAATTTCTAACAATTCACGGAAATCTCTTTATATCAAAATATTCCTAACTATAGTTATGCCATCATTTCTGATAGAAAAAGATTTCTAACGAACAATCAAAATACAGAAAAACCTCAACACAAAACAGATATTCATTTAGTTTCTGATACTCGATAATCACCAATACAAACTTTTTCTAACAAATATTTGAAATGGATTTCTAATCAACGCCCAAATATCCGAAACTGTCAAAATAGATTTCTAACCAATTCTTGAAACACGTTTCTAGCAAATATTCATATACCGGAAAATCTCGACCCATTGTAAATTTGACTGACTGACAAATCATTTAAATGTTATTTCTAGCATATGTTCAAAAAGACAGCAATCTCCGTACAGACTGGATTTTCAACCAACGTTCAAATACAAAAACACGAACACAGAGTACATTTAATTAAATCAATTTGAAATACACGAAATTCTCAGCACAGATTCAATTTCTAATCAATATTTGAACAGGGATTTGTTTCAAATACCTTCATTGTCACAACACAATTAACTACTAGCCAAATTAATCATGTCACAACACAAATAAACTAACATAGCCAAATACACTGAAAATAAAAACAACATTTAACTACTAGCCAATACACTTCATTTAAAAAAAGACTACAGCCAAAGTACGCCGTTCGTATGACCAACAAAATAAACTACTAGCCAAATACACTCCATTGACAACAAACACAATTAATACTAGCCAAATTGAGTACATGAAAATCACACCATGAAATGTCCAACCAACATCCAAATACACTGAAAAATATAAACATGGTTTTCCAACCAATGCACGAACGTTCATTTAAAAAAAAGACGAGAGCAGCCAGAAGTTCAAACGGCGCGTTCGTAATGACCAGACAGAAAACAAAATGTCTGTCTTAATACCGTAGATGACAACAGAAAACAAAATGTCTGTCTTAATACCGTAGATGACAACAGAAAACAAAATGTCTGTCTTAATACCGTAGATGACAACAGAAAACAAAATGTCTTAATACCGTAGATGACAACAGAAAACAAAATGTCTTAATACCGTAGATGACAACAGAAAACAAAATGTCTTAATACCGTAGATGACAACAGAAAACAAAATGTCTGTCTTAATACCGTAGATGACAACAGAAAACAAAATGTCTGTCTTAATACCGTAGATGACAACAGAAAACAAAATGTCTGTCTTAATACCGTAGATGACAATAGAAAACAAAATGTCTGTCTTAATACCGTAGATGACAACAGAAAACAAAATGTCTGTCTTAATACTGTAGATGACAATAGAAAACAGAGTCTGTTTAATACTGTAGATGACATAGAAACGTGTCTGTCTTAATACGTAGATGACAACAGAAAACAAATGTCTGTCTTAATACGTAGATGACAACAGAAACAGAATGTCTTAATACCGTAGATGACAACAGAAAACAAAATGTCTTAATACCGTAGATGACAATAGAAAACAAATGTCTTAATACCGTAGATGACAATAGAAAACAAAATGTCTGTCTTAATACCGTAGATGACAACAGAAAACAAAATGTCTGTCTTAATACCGTAGATGACAATAGAAAACAAAATGTCTTAATACCGTAGATAACAATAGAGAAACAAAATGTCTGTCTTAATACCGTAGATGACAACAGAAAACAAAATGTCTTAATACCGTAGATGACAACAGAAAACAACATGTCTGTCTTAATACCGTAGATGACAACAGAAAACAAAATGTCTTAATACCGTAGATGACAACAGAAAACAAAATGTCTGTCTTAATACCGTAGATGACAACAGAAAACAAAATGTCTGTCTTAATACCGTAGATGACAACAGAAAACAAAATGTCTGTCTTAATACCGTAGATGACAACAGAAAACAAAATGTCTGTCTTAATACCGTAGATGACAACAGAAAACAAAATGTCTGTCCTAATACCGTAGATGACAATAGAAAACAAAATGTCTTAATACCATAGATGACAACAGAAAACAAAATGTCTGTCTTAATACCGTAGATGACAATAGAAAACAAAATGTCTGTCTTAATACCGTAGATGACAATAGAAAACAAAATGTCTTAATACCATAGATGACAACAGAAAACAAAATGTCTTAATACCGTAGATGACAACAGAAAACAAAATGTCTGTCTTAATACCGTAGATGACAACAGAAAACAAAATGTCTGTCTTAATACTGTAGATGACAACAGAAAACAAAATGTCTGTCTTAATACCGTACATGACAACAGAAAACAAAATGTCTGTCTTAATACCATAGATGACAACAGAAAACAAATGTCTGTCTTAATACCGTAGATGACAATAGAAAACAAAATGTCTGTCTTAATACTGTAGATGACAATAGAAAACAAAATGTCTGTCTTAATACCGTAGATGACAATAGAAAACAGAATGTCTGTCTTAATACGTAGATGACAACAGAAAACAAAATGTCTTAATACCGTAGATAACAATAGAAAACAAAATGTCTGTCTTAATACCGTAGATGACAATAGAAAACAAAATGTCTGTCTTAATACCGTAGATAACAACAGAAAACAAAATGTCTGTCTTAATACCGTAGATGACAACAGAAAACAAAATGTCTGTCTTAATACCGTAGATGACAATAGAAAACAAAATGTCTGTCTTAATACCGTAGATGACAATAGAAAACAAAATGTCTTAATACCGTAGATGACAATAGAAAACAAAATGTCTGTCTTAATACCGTAGATGACAATAGAAAACAAAATGTCTTAATACCGTAATGACAACAGAAAACAAAATGTCTGTCTTAATACCGTAGATGACAATAGAAAACAAAATGTCTTAATACCGTAAATGACAACAGAAAACAAAATGTCTGTCTTAATACCGTAGATGACAACAGAAAACAAAATGTCTGTCTTAATACCGTAGAATGACAATAGAAAACAAAATGTCTTAATACCATAGATGACAATAGAAAACAAAATGTCTGTCTTAATACCGTAGATGACAACAGAAAACAGAATGTCTGTCTTAATACCGTAGATGACAATAGAAAACAAAATGTCTGTCTTAATACCGTAGATGACAATAGAAAACAAAATGTCTGTCTTAATACCGTAGATGACAATAGAAAACAAAATGTCTGTCTTAATACCGTAGATGACAACAGAAAACAAAATGTCTGTCTTAATACCGTAGATGACAACAGAAAACAAATGTCTGTCTTAATACCGTAGATGACAACAGAAAACAAAATGTCTGTCTTAATACCGTAGATGACAACAGAAAACAAAATGTCGTCTTAATACCGTAGATGACAATAGAAAACAAAATGTCTGTCTTAATACCGTAGATGACAATAGAAAACAAAATGTCTGTCTTAATACCGTAGATGACAACAGAAACAAAATGTCTGTCTTAATACCGTAGATGACAATAGAAAACAAAATGTTCCTTAATACCGTAGATACAAAGAAAACAAAATGTCTGTCTTAATACCGTAGATGACAATAGAAAACAAAATGTCTGTCTTAATACCGTAGATGACAATAGAAAACAAAATGTCTGTCTTAATACCGTAGATGACAACAGAAAACAGAATGTCTGTCTTAATACCGTAGATGACAATAGAAAACAAAATGTCTGTCTTAATACCGTAGATGACAATAGAAAACAAATGTCTGTCTTAATACCGTAGATGACAACAGAAAACAAAATGTCTGTCTTAATACCGTAGATGACAACAGAAAACAAAATGTCTGCTTAATACCGTAGATGACAATAGAAAACAAAATGTCTGTCTTAATACCGTAGATGACAACAGAAAACAAAATGTCTTAATACCGTAGATGACAACAGAAAACAAAATGTCTTAATACCGTAGATGACAATAGAAAACAAAATGTCTGTCTTAATACCGTAGATGACAACAGAAAACAAAATGTCTGTCTTAATACCGTAGATGACAACAGAAAACAAAATGTCTTAATACCGTAGATGACAATAGAAAACAAAATGTCTGTCTTAATACTGTAGAAAGACAATAGAAAACAAAATGTCTGCTTAATACCGTAGATGACAACAGAAAACAAAATGTCTGTCTTAATCGTAGTATGACAACAGACACGTAGCTCACATTCACTCAGTCTTCCAATGCGGAGCATATAGGCAACAGAATACAAACAGTTAACTGGGACATCCGCACACAGAACGACAGCACATAAACAGTAATTGTGGGTAGGTGAGCTATTGCACACAGAACGACAGCAATAAACAGTAATTGTGGGTAGGCATGAGCTATTGCACACAGAACGACAGCTCATAAGCAGTAATTGTGGGTAGGCATGAGCTATTGCACACAGAACGACAGCACATAAGCAGTAATTGTGGGTAGGCATGAGCTATTGCACACAGAACGACAGCACATAAGCAGTAATTGTGGTAGGCATGAGCTATTGCACACAGAACGACAGCACATAAGCAGTAATTGTGGGTAGGCATGAGCTATTGCACACAGAACGACAGCACATAAGCAGTAATTGTGGGTAGGCATGAGCTATTGCACACAGAACGACAGCTCATAAGCAGTAATTGTGGGTAGGCATGAGCTATTGCACACAGAACGACAGCACATAAGCAGTAATTGTGGGTAGGCATGAGCTATTGCACACAGAACGACAGCACATAAGCAGTAATTGTGGGTAGGCATGAGCTATTGCACACAGAACGACAGCACATAACAGTAATTGTGGGTAGGCATGAGCTATTGCACACAGAACGACAGCACATAAGCAGTAATTGTGGTAGGCATGAGCTATTGCACACAGAACGACAGCACATAAACAGTAATTGTGGGTAGGCATGAGCTATTGCACACAGAACGACAGCACATAAGCAGTAATTGTGGTAGGCATGAGCTATTGCACACAGAACGACAGCACCTAAGCAGTAATTGTGGATAGGTGTGAGCTATTGCACACAGAACGACAGCATATAACAGTAATTGTGGGTAGGGTGAGCTATTGCACACAGAACGACAGCACATAAACAGTAATTGTGGTAGGCATCAGCTATTGCACACAGAACGACAGCACATAAGCAGTAATTGTGGATAGGCGTGAGCTATTGCACACAGAACGACAGCACATAAGCAGTAATTGTGGATAGGCGTGAGCTATTGCACACAGAACGACAGCACATAAACAGTAATTGTGGATAGGCGTGAGCTATTGCACACAGAACGACAGCACATAAGCAGTAATTGTGGGTAGGCGTGAGCTATTGCACACAGAACGACAGCACATAAACAGTAATTGTGGGTAGGCGTGAGCTATTGCACACAGAACGACAGCACATAACAGTAATTGTGGGTAGGCGTGAGCTATTGCACACAGAACGACAGCACATAAGCAGTAATTGTGGGTAGGCGTGAGCTATTGCACACAGAACGACAGCACATAAACAGTAATTGTGGGTAGGCATCAGCTATTGCACACAGAACGACAGCACATAAGCAGTAATTGTGGATAGGCGTGAGCTATTGCACACAGAACGACAGCACATAAACAGTAATTGTGGGATAGGCGTGAGCTATTGCACACAGAACGACAGCACATAACAGTAATTGTGGATAGGCGTGAGCTATTGCACACAGAACGACAGCACATAACAGTAATTGTGGATAGGAGTGAGCTATTGCACACAGAACGATAGCACATAACAGTAATTGTGGTAGGGTGAGCTAACCCTAACAGTACCCTGAATGTCAGTACCACAATCATCGCAGTGTTACTGCTGGTTGTTTCAGAAGTTCCAATCTGAGGTCGTTATTGTTACTGTTATTGTTGTTTAACGCCCACCGACTGCGTAGAGCCATATCAGGGATATAACCGCTTCAAAACATACAAAACTTAAGAAAAGAAAATTATGCACACATATTAATGCATTCGCGCACATAATCTAAGGACATGCCCCCAGTGCTGACCACTCTGTCCAATTTATCGCACAGGGATTTAAAAAACAAACCTAAAAACAAATTTAAGCATACCTATGATACCAAAACATACATAAAAACACGCATAAATTACCTAAAATTGCTTCTGCAAATCTCACCTCCCTAGAGCCAAAAATGCACTCAAGACATGTACCCAATAATCAATCCTAAGAAAAAGTATTAAGACTTTATCGAACACATACAGTGAATGGACAGCAAGGCAGAAAATGATAGGAAGAAATGACAAAGTAAAGGAACAAGGCAGAAACAAAGAAGAGTGACACAAAAGAGGAAATTTCTAGATCAGAATTTCCAGAAGATGGGGATACCATTCATACTGAAAGAGCCTCCGGCATCCCCACGGGGGGTCACATAAGCAGAAATTGTGGATAGGAGTGAACTAACCCTAACAGTACCCCCAATGTCTAGTACAACAATTATCGCTGTATTACTGCTGGTTGTTTCAGAAGTTCCAATCTGAGGCGTCTTACAGAATATGTGTATGTATATTCCACGTGTGCAGTTGTACAGTACATCTGTACTCAACGGGTCCGTGTGTGCAGTTGTACAGTACATTTGTACTCAACAGGTCCGTGTGTGCAGTTGTACAGTACATCTGTACCAACAGGTCCGTGTGTGCAGTTGTGCAGTACATCTGTACTCAACAGGTCCGTGTGTGCAGTTGTACAGTACATCTGTACTCAACAGGTCCGTGTGTACAGTTTTACCATGATTGTGTGCAGTTGTACAGTACATCTGTACTCAACAGGTCCGTATGATTGTGTGCAGTTGTCCTGCAATAGAACATAATTATGATGGCCATCTGTGACTGACTACTGTTCATGCTGGGATGGTAACTCATTTTACAGCTTCTGTCATTTCCCAATCAGTCTGTTAACACACAAACACATGTACTGTGTTGTGCCATTCCCCCTTGTAACAAGCCGGCTTTTCTGAAGAGTTGTGGACTGAAGAATTCATGCCCGAGTTTTAGTAATAGTCTCTCGTTAGCCATCCACAATGTACTATTACTATCCATAACAAGAGCGACAATCTACGTTCAAGCAAACAGGTTAGCCATCCACAATGTACTATTACTATCCATAACAAGAGCGACAATCTACATTCAAGCAAACAGGTTAGCCATCCACAATGTACATTACTATCCATAACAAGAACAGACTATCCAGTTCAAAAGCAACAGGATTAGCCATCCACAATGTACTATTACTATCCATAACAAGAGCGACAATCTACTTCAAGCAAACAGGTTAGCCATCCACAATGTACTATTACTATCCATAACAAGAGCGACAATCTACTTCAAGCAAACAGGTTAGCCATCCACAATGTACTATTACTATCCATAACAAGAGCGACAATCTACGTTCAAGCAAACAGGTTAGCCATCCACAATGTACTATTACTATCCATAACAAGAACGACATCACGTTCAAGCAAACAGGATAGCCATCCACAATGTACTATTACTATCCATAACAAGAGCGACTATCTACGTTCAAGCAAACAGGATAGCCATCCACAATGTACTATTACTATCCATAACAAGAAGCGACATCCACGTTCAAGCAAACAGGATAGCCATCCACAATGTACTATTACTATCCATAACAAGAACGACTATCCACGTTCAAACAAACAGGTAGCCATCCACAATGTACTATACTATCCATAACAAGAACGACTATCCACGTTCAAGCAAACAGGTTAGCCATCCACAATGTACTATTACTATCCATAACAAAACGACTACCACGTTCAAGAAACAGGATAGCCATCACAATGTACTATTACTATCCATAACAAGAACGACTATCCACGTTCAACAAACAGGAACCATCCACAATGTACTATTCTATCATAACAAAGCGATACCTGTTCAGCAACAGTTACCATCCACAATGTACTATTACTATCCATACATGAAACCTATCCACGTTCAAAGCAGACAGACCAAAACTGAATCAAATCACCGTATTTCATACAACCAATAAATAGCCAAATTCTCGCCAACTGCCTTTGTGTTGAGTCACTTCCTTTACTTCCCTGTTTGCTGCTTCTTCCTTTTCTCCCTGTTTGCTTCTTCCTTTTCTCCTGTTGCTTCTTCCTTTCTCCCCTTCTTCTTCTTTTCTCCTGTTGTTGCTCCTTTTCTCCTGTTGCTTCTTCCTTTTCTCCCTGTTGTTGCTTCTTCCTTTTCTCCCTGTTGCTGCTTCTTCCTTTTCTCCCTGTTGCTGCTTCTTCCTTTTCTCCCTGTTGTGCTTCTTCCTTTTCTCCCTGTTGCTGCTTCTTCCTTTTCTCCCTGTTTGCTTCTTCCTTTTCTCCCTGTTGCTGTTCTTCCTTTTCTCCCTGTTGTTCTTTCCTTTTCTCCCTGTTGCTGCTTCTTCCTTTTCTCCCACTGGACAAAGCAGCAGGAAGTTTCTGTCTTTTTCTCCTATTTTTTGTGCTTGATGTTTGTTCGTTTGTGATCTCACGTTTACGCTTGACAAAGGCCAGTTGGCCAGACATTTGCCCCTGTCTTGTCTGGTTGTATTAAATATGCGTTCTGATTGTATTTTGCCTGTTGGCCAGACATTTGCCCCTGTCTTGTCTGGTTGTATTAAATATGCGTTCTGATTGTATTTTGCCTGTTGGCCAGACATTTGCCCCTGTCTTGTCTGGTTGTATTAAATATGCGTTCCGATTGTATTTTGCCTGTTGGCCAGACATTTTGCCCCTGTCTTGTCTGGTTGTATTAAATATGCGTTCTGATTGTATTTTGCCTGTTGGCCAGACATTTGCCCCTGTCTTGTCTGGTTGTATTAAATATGCGTTCTGATTGTATTTTGCCTGTTGGCCAGACATTTGCCCCTGTCTTGTCTGGTTGTATTAAATATGCGTTCTGATTGTATTTTGCCTGTTGGCCAGACATTTGCCCCTGTCTTGTCTGGTTGTATTAAATATGCGTTCCGATTGTATTTTGCCTGTTGGCCAGACATTTTGCCCCTGTCTTGTCTGGTTGTATTAAATATGCGTTCTGATTGTATTTTGCCTGTTGGCCAGACATTTTGCCCCTGTCTTGTCTGGTTGTATTAAATATGCGTTCTGATTGTATTTTGCCTGTTGGCCAGACATTTGCCCCTGTCTTGTCTGGTTGTATTAAATATGCGTTCTGATTGTATTTTGCCTGTTGGCCAGACATTTGCCCCTGTCTTGTCTGGTTGTATTAAATATGCGTTCTGATTGTATTTTGCCTGTTGGCCAGACATTTGCCCCTGTCTTGTCTGGTTGTATTAAATATGCGTTCTGATTGTATTTTGCCTGTTGGCCAGACATTTGCCCCTGTCTTGTCTGGTTGTATTAAATATGCGTTCTGATTGTATTTTGCCTGTTGGCCAGACATTTGCCCCTGTCTTGTCTGATTGTATTAAATATGCGTTCTGATTGTATTTTGCCTGTTGGCCAGACATTTGCCCCTGTCTTGTCTGGTTGTATTAAATATGCGTTCTGATTGTATTTTGCCTGTTGGCCAGACATTTGCCCCTGTCTTGTCTGGTTGTATTAAATATGCGTTCTGATTGTATTTTGCCTGTTGGCCAGACATTTTGCCCCTGTCTTGTCTGGTTGTATTAAATATGCGTTCTGATTATATTTTGCCTGTTGGCCAGACATTTGCCCCTGTCTTGTCTGGTTGTATTAAATATGCGTTCTGATTGTATTTTGCCTGTTGGCCAGACATTTGCCCCTGTCTTGTCTGGTTGTATTAAATATGCGTTCTGATTGTATTTTGCCTGTTGGCCAGACATTTGCCCCTGTCTTGTCTGGTTGTATTAAATATGCGTTCTGATTGTATTTTGCCTGTTGGCCAGACATTTGCCCCTGTCTTGTCTGGTTGTATTAAATATGCGTTCTGATTGTATTTTGCCTGTTGGCCAGACATTTGCCCCTGTCTTGTCTGGTTGTATTAAATATGCGTTCTGATTGTATTTTGCCTGTTGGCCAGACATTTGCCCCTGTCTTGTCTGGTTGTATTAAATATGCGTTCTGATTGTATTTTGCCTGTTGGCCAGACATTTGCCCCTGTCTTGTCTGGTTATATTAAATATGCGTTCTGATTATATTTTGCCTGTTGGCCAGACATTTGCCCCTGTCTTGTCTGGTTGTATTAAATATGCGTTCTGATTGTATTTTGCCTGTTGGCCAGACATTTGCCCCTGTCTTGTCTGGTTGTATTAAATATGCGTTCTGATTGTATTTTGCCTGTTGGCCAGACATTTGCCCCTGTCTTGTCTGGTTGCATTAAATATGCGTTCTGATTGTATTTTGCCTGTTGGCCAGACATTTGCCCCTGTCTTGTCTGGTTGTATTAAATATGCGTTCTGATTGTATTTTGCCTGTTGGCCAGACATTTTGCCCCTGTCTTGTCTGGTTGTATTAAATATGCGTTCTGATTATATTTTGCCTGTTGGCCAGACATTTGCCCCTGTCTTGTCTGGTTGTATTAAATATGCGTTCTGATTGTATTTTGCCTGTTGGCCAGACATTTGCACTTGTCTTGTATGGTTATATTAAATATACGTTCCGATTGTATTTTGCCTGTTGGCCAGACATTTGCACTTGTCTTCTCTGGTTGTATTAAATATGCGTTCTGATTGTATTTTCGTGGTTTTCTGGTCCTATAGTATGTGTTTACTCTCAAGTAAGTGTTGTATAATTTAAAACATGACAGTCAAGTTCCAAATGACATTATTTTTAACATCAAACAATTAAACCATTACATGTCAATATACAGTGTTAATATAGAATTCTGCTGGGTCAAATACACTGTGGACCTTACTGGAATGAAGATTCTGACAGAATAGCTCAAGAGGGTACATCCAATAATGCGCATGTCATACCATGCAACTAATCTACGATTATCAACTCATGAGTTTAGCTCTTTGTTAGAAAGATCAGTTAACATTAGTTTCTCAATACTCCTTGCTCCAGACACCTAGTGTTCTGATACACAAACAGAGGCTTGATGCTTCAAAAATAAAAGACATTTTTTACTGAGCAGAATATCATTTACAATAAAACATCGAACACATTTCAATCCAAGAGAAGAATCACGAACAACACTCCCAATAACACATCCGCAAAATGGACGAGCCTCAACTGTGTGGTTCCAGTCCTCCCAGAGGAGTCCACAACACGCTCATCACCAGGCTGGAGACGAGTAGGGCCAAATATACCAAAGCCATTGTGTCAGAACCGACCGAGACTGGAACTCACGACCTGCCAGTCCGCCGTCCGCTGACGGACTTGCAGGGTGGCTAGGTACAGAGAGGGTGGGAGATGCACTTTCAGCGACAAGCGAAAGATTCGTACGGAGGGCCATGATCGCCAATGCCATGTGGCATGGCACATGATGGTGGTGATGGTCCACCATGGCCCTCCATATGCATCTATCCCTTGTCGCCGCAAGCACATCATCCACCCTTCTGTCTTCAGCCACCCTTCAAGTCCAACATTTTCTCCCTGGGTCTACCTAGTGCTCTCTTTCCCTCCAGCTTTCCTGTTGTGACCAGGTGCTCTAATTACCCTTTCCTCATAAAAAGGCAAATAAATGTTGCCCGTCTGTTCCTAATCTTCCGCATGAATGATCTTGTGTCTGCCTCCATCAAAACTGTCTCGTTTGTTTTCTTTGCTATCCATGGAACTCGCAACATTCTCATTAGAAACCACATCACGTCTGCCTCAATCTTGTTCTGGCTTTGCCTGTTGACTGTCCACGCCTCACAACCGTATAACATTATCGGTTCTATATAACATTCAAAAACTCTCTTCTTGATGTGATAGACATTTGTTGGTAAGAACGCTTTTCATCTTCTTGAATGCTGTTTTGGCATGACCGATTCTGCTGAAATAATGTAAGATCGAGGACAGTGGTGGGCTGTCGCAAACAACGAAGACAGCCTTTAAATTTGTCGACAGTTGCTGACAGAGCGCTGTTTATACATCTTATGCTGATGCTATGCACCGTTTAGGTCTGTGTGACCTGACTATGATGCTTTTCTTCACACACTTCACTCTCTCAAAACCCACAACCTGCCAGCCTGCAGCCTGCTGAGACCACCACCACACCACGTCGACTGGTTTATTCATTAGGTTGTTTATTTAATATACAATGTTAAGGCCAGTTTCGTTGACAAGCGAATAATTCACACTAATTGCCTAATTTGTGAACGAACTAGGAGTGGACAAATGCTGTCACCATTAAACAAAATAATTGCCTAAAAGTGCTAACATGGATGACATGCCGCTGGTCGAGAGGTGTGCTGATCTTTTTCTTTCGTTTCTGTTTTAAGTTTGTTTCTTTGTTCCTTCGTTTACATGTTTAATTGCTTGTCATTATTGCACGTAGTGAAATTTCAGGGAAGGAGTATAGCACTTATCTTTTCTCTATATCTAAATGCATGAACATGTACAGCACTGAGGTTCAGGATGTCTGCAATTAGTAGTTTTCAGTCTAGATCACCTTAACCTACTGTTACCAAATGATGGTGGAGCAGATTTTTGTTTTTGTTTTTTTGTTTGTTAAATGGTGAAGCAGATTTTTTTTTCTACAAAGTCAAATATATTCATCTGTCCTGAGCCACAACCCGTTATCTAAGGAGTTACACGTAGATGCAAATGAAATATGTTGCAGGCAACACATGATATTCAACAAATAAAGCATTACGAATCGATTAAATATATGAAAAGTTACGCAGTAACAGAGACAGACAGATAGAGACAGAGATAGAGAGCAACAGAGACAGACAGAGAGAGAGTGAGAGACAGAGACAGACAGAAAGACAGAGACAGGTTTTGACAATTTAAGGACAAGACAGGTGGCTTATTCTAAAGCAAACAAAAACAGCACTGAAAATTAACAAAATTTGCTCTTACTTTACTTACTTTTTCCTTCCGCTTGTACCGGTGGGCGTCGCGGGGAGATACAGTCATCTGTCAGCAGCAAGGCGGGTGGCCTCGAGAAGGGACATCTCGTGAGCTCTGAGGGTGTCTGCCACGGAGTCGCTCCATCGTCGTCTTGGTCTTCCTCTGGCTCTCCAGCCAGAGTATCTAGTGTTGTATGCCCGAAGAGCTGGATGGTTTAGGGGCATACGTGTGAGGTGTCCGAACCACTTGATCCTCATATGTTCGATGTGTTGTAGGATTGGTGTTGCTCCAACCATGTCTCGTATCACCTCATTTCTGATCTTGTCCCGCCTTGTCTTGTTTACTGCTTTCCTCAGGCATTTCATTTCACAGGTGACCAGTTTTCTCTCGAGGACTTTAGTTAGGGACCATGTCTGGCGCTGGTATGTCAGCGTTGGTAGAAAAATGGCGTTGATAAGTTTCGCCTTAGTGCTGGTGGGAATGCTGGGGTGTTTCAGGAGAGGGGCAAGTTGGTAGCTGACTGCGTTGGCTTTCTGGCATCTAGTCTCGATTTCTCTGTCTAGTTTGCCATTTTCAGTGAAGATGCTGCCCAGGTATTTAAATTCACTGGCTTGCTTCAACTGGGTTCCGTTGATGCTGATGTCCAGTTTGTTTGGTCTCTTACTGACAGTCATGACCTCGGTCTTGCTGACGCTGATCTTCATGCCGTATGTCTCGCAGCTTTCATTGAGCTCACGTACACATTAATCATAATATGACTACTCACTCCACAATATTAGTGACACATTAATTGTGCCGGTAATATACAGGGGGGGGGGTGCAAAAGTAGGTATACAGTAAGTATCACATAATTATCATACTGCTTAATTTCCGCTCTCGACTAGAGGAGTGTGTGAATACTGACGGCAAGCAGTCTGAGTATCTGAGGGATTAAGGCTGTGCTTGCTATTACATTTATATGCAATATTCATTTGTTTGTATGATAAATGCAATATTTATTGTACGTGGGTTTTTTTTCCATAACTGTACGTAGCTGAGCAAACTGAAATATACTCCTAATCATAATTTAAGGGCCACTTCTTCCTTCCTCTCTAATTTTAAGTTGAAATAATTGACAATGTTTAGAATTGATTCTATGTTTTATTTCATCATTTCCACACCTGTTTTGGAAAAAGAAATTAGCACAATGACCCATTAGTGAACAGCACATGCATTTAAAGGAACATCCCCCCCTTTTCAAAAAACAGAAAGTGTCAGATTTGGCCAATCTGTTTTCAATATCGCGTGTGTCCGCCCCGAGCCTGGATGCATGCTTCACAGCGCCGATGCATCGACCCCACAAGGGTACGGAGTGTGTCCTGAGGGATGGCCGCCCACTCGATCTGCAGGATGTCGACCAGCCTGGCCAGGGTGCCCGGTGGGGGGTGGTTGTCCCTGATGCGCCTCCCGAGCACATCCCAGAGGTGTTCAATTGGGTTCAGGTCAGGTGAGCACACTGGCCAGGCCATACGGACGACTTCATGCTGCTCCAGGAAGTCGGTCACAAGGCGTGCTCGATGCGCAGGTGCATTGTCGTCCTGGAAGATGGCGCCTTGACCAAGGTCCACAAGCGCAGGCAGTGCCACGGCCGCCAGAACCTCGTCCCGGTACCGGACCCCGTTCAGGATGCCGTCAATGGGGAGCAGGGGGGTCCGGGTACCACGGCTCATGCCACCCCACACCATCACCGACCCGCCGCCGTACCGGTTATGCTCTTGGACAGTGGCGTCAGCGAACCTCTCCCCTTGACGTCGCCACACCCGAGCCCGGCCATCGTTAAAGGTCAGGGTGAACCTGGACTCATCCGAAAACAAGACCTGGGCCCACTGTTGCCTTGTCCAGGTCACGTGCTCCCTGGCCCAGGTCATGCGGCGCACTCTGTTGACCGGTGACAGCACGGGTCGGACGGCCGGTCTCCGTGACCTCAAGTTTGCCTCATGTAGCCGTCTTCTCACCGTGCTGCAGCTGATGTTAGCACCTGTTGCGTCCCTCAGCTGACCCCTCAAGGTCACCGCAGTGGATGCCCTTTCCCTCAGGACGGAGAGGGCAAGGTAGCGGTCTTGCTGTCTTGTCGTTACTCTGGGTCGACCCGTGTGACGCCTTTCCTGGACTGCTCCAGTCTCATTGAAGCGCTCCAGCAGTCTCTGGATTGTGGAATGCGACACTTCAAGTCGTCTAGCAACTTCCCGCTGCGCTAGGCCTTCATCAAGCAGAGCGAGGGCTCTCCCCCGCTGCTCATCCGTCATCCGTCGTCTTGCAAGCATGGTTAAAACGAACCAAGAACGGGTCCTTTTTATCCTCGTCTGCGGGCAACTTTGGCTGGAGTAGTGTTCAAAAAGGGCTTGCCTTGCACGTGCAAAGCGAATTTTGTCGCTACCTTGCCTGCGTCGTCAGAGAGACCCTGCTGAAGATTCGACAATTTCGTGTGGAAATTGTCTTCCTTGGGCCGCCCATTGCAAATCGGCAAATCCCCAAACACGTGCCAAAAGGAAACTGCAATGTTGTCTGAGCTCTTATCCATTCAGTTACGGCAACGAATTGGAGAAAAGAGTAAGAGAAAATAGGTTATTTCTCCTTTCAAAAATTGACTTAAAAACGTTCCTGGCCCTTCAATAATGACGTGTAGTATATGTTATAGTACAGAGTTTCTGCCCAGATCATCATCATCACCATGATGTGCCCTGCCGCGTGGCGCTGGTGATTATGGCCCTCCACACCAGTCTGTCTTATGTCGCCACAGGTATATCTCCTACCCTTTCTGTCTTCATCTACTCTGCTAGTCTGTTTAATATCTTCTGCCTGGGTCTGCCTGGCGCTCTTTGCCTCCAGCTTTCCTGTTGTAACTAGGTGCTCCAATTTCTCTTGCCTCATAAAATGCCCTGAAAATATTGTTTGTCTTTCCTAATCTTCATTAATGTTCTTTTCTGTTTGCCTCTTTCAAGACTATTTTCTATGGTGTCTACGGAAGTCTTAACCATTTTCTTAGAAACTACACTTCAGCTACCACAATCTTGTTCAGGCAGATAGTTGAATAACAATTACCGTTTATAACAAACATTTCAAATTAGTCGTCAAAGAAGATAACACATCTGCCGTTGAATTTTCTGTTTCAAAGCGTCAAAGGCAACTTTGCCAGAAGAAGAAGAATATTGTAGCCTGCTCTCAATAACGAAAGACTACAATCAGATCTGCTTGGTGAGAATATTGCAAAACAAAAATATGCCTTACTAGGAATATATATTAGCGTAAGCAACACGTTCAAAAAGAAATATACTTTTTACACTGTTGGGAGACCTTGTTCTTCAAAATTGGTAGCATTAAATATACTTCATGTTCCTTTTTTTTTTTTTAATTATCATCACACAAAATGCTAGATTTTTGTTGTTGAGATTAATTCAACACTAATGAAATCCCTAAAAAAATTGTTCAAGAAATTGACATAAATCTGTCTCACTTTTTTTTAAACAATAACGCCGCAAGGAACCCCACCCTCAACCGTGACCGGGACCGACACAACCTGCCATCGGTGTATTCCTCACTTATTCAGTCGCACTGTCGTGAGTTCGCTCACGGCGGTGCGCACTGAAGCCAGTTCTCAATCCAGCAGTTGCGCTGAAGAAGTCGGCCGGATCGCCGATGAAAGCTACGCAGTAAGTAGCTTTTTTGTCACTGGGAGACAGGTTCAGCCAGGTAGCCATTATAAATGACACACTACTCTCATACCGGCACCCACTCACCCTCCCCTCCCCTCCCCTCCATGCACATACACGTGTTTGTCCTCTTCAGAGACACAACGTCACATTTCTCTCTTAACACCATTCTCTCTTTTCCTAGCCTCACGCGCCTGCTTCATGAACAGCTTGAAAACAGTCAGTTAAAGACACTGAGAAAAAAGCAGATGTGTAAACAATATAAACATTTATACTGACAAGGACATACATACACGCATAAATGTAATAATTGGATCAAATATTCACACACACACACACACACACACACACACACACACACACACACACACACACACACACACACACACACACACACACACACACACACAAAGAAAACAAGGACATTTTTATATCAAAATTACTAACACACAATACATTTCATGTACTTAAAACAGGATATCATTTCATATTCTGCACCATACACTATATCTTATTGTTTATTAGGGATGGAATGGAATTCGGCATTTATTTCTTCAATCTTTGGTTCAGAAGATAGGAAGTAAGGGTACCATATTTTCGTTAAACAGGTGGTGTTTGTGTTGGCATAAACTTGCACATGTTTCAACTGTATAATAATATTTAAGAAAGCCACGAAAATTCAGTGCATTTGGTATATGTCCTTGTTGTGTACATTTAAAATATGTACTATTTTCCCCAATAAAATTATCAAATCGAATACGGCAATGTTCAAATACACAAAAATTGTTTTGCTCACCAATTTTCACGTGTCTGAAAAAGTCAGTTAACAAAAACAAAAAAAGGAAAACCACCCTGTCGGCCAGGCAGACAAGACAGTTCCAAAGTATGTCCCAGTTCTCACAGATAATACAAAGAGACAAGTAAAAACTGTATGAACCATTGCCAATCCGGTTTCATGGTTGTCACTGCTGTACCACCACAGACGTGAATACAGAGACAGGCAATTAGCGCTGTACAGCTTATCAGCTATTGTCCTTTTCCTTTTTTTCAAAACTGTTTTTCTTCTGAACTTCTTAGCCACCATAATATCGATCGCATGCTACTCGTTCCAGCTCTACGACATCCCTTCACCCCTAAATCCATTCAGTTGAAGTCCCAGTGCCAGGAAGCCCATAGGAGCCAGAAACATCAAACCACTATCAGGCCACTCGTCAGAGTAGATCCTGCACGGCTGCTTGTTCATTTTGATTTAAGTTCAGCATTGCCAGTTCTGATCGACCTTAGTAAGGACACTGCCAACTTATGACACTAACTGCTTAGTTGCTGAATCAGAAGAGTGAGATCTGCTGGTAAAGAGAACACCACCATGGCCCTCCAACGACAAACTCCATGGACCACCAATGCCAAAGACCTTAACTTGGATTCACATCAGAGACGGAAACGGCAGAGAACACCAAAACTGTGATCACCACGAGATCAGGACATGAATGACCGATTTCATGACAATCATCATCAGGTGCCCTGCCGCATGGCGTTGGCGATCATGGACTTCCATCTGCCTCTATCTCTCGTTGCTCCTAGCATCTACCCCACCCTCCTCGTCCCCAGCTACTCCGCAAGTCCGTCCAGCATTTTCTCTCTGGGTCTACCTGGTGCTCTCTTTCCCTCCAGCTTTCCCGTTGTGACCAGGTGCTCCAAATCCCCCTTCCTCATAAAATGGCCTATAAATGTTGTCTGTCTTTTTCTAATCTTCCTTATGAGTGATCTACTTGTGTCTGCCTCCATCAAGACTGTCTCGTTTGTTTTCTTTGCTGTCCATGGAACCCTCATCATTCTTCTTAGAAACCACATCTCGGCTGCCTCAATCTTGTTCTGGCTTTGTTGACTGTCCACGCCTCGTATCCGTACAACAGTATTGGTTCTATATAACATTCAAGAACTCTCTTCCTGATGTTAATTGATAGGCATTTGTTGATAAGAATGCTTGTCATCTTCTTGAATGCTGTTTTGGCTTGGCCGATTCAGCCGGCTATTTCTGATGTGCATCTGCCGTCTGATGAAATGATCGTTCCCAGGTACTTGAATTTATCAACCTGTGTCAAGGTTGTGCCATTTGCTGTTATTTTGCATGAGGGGATTTCATGACAATAGGGAATGATTATTATGATGCCACGGAATTCTATCTAAGATTGAGACTGCGTGACAGGCCTGCATTCATTTACAATTGTAACATATCCTGGAGTCAACCAGGCCCGAGAGATACAATCAGTCACCTTCAGTTGGGAAATTAGAGTGATGCGATAAATGACGCCCCTATAAAAATGGATGAGGCTCGCCTGTGTGATCTGTCTTCCAACTGAGCTCATAACACAATTCTGGCTGGGAGAGGATCAAAGGTAGTGTCCTCAATACACTGATCATAAAAGGCATGACCAAACTTCATTGAAGTGACCCGGCAAGTGATGGGTGGTCTTGCAGCAGTTGGTCCCTTTTCCTGGCATTCTCTCCCCTTGGTCCCCCTTGCTTTGAAATCCTCTCTTTGATATCATCTCCTTAAGTTCTCTCCCCATGGTTCCCTCCATTTTAAAGTTCTCTCCCTCTTGGTACCCCCTCCTCCTCATCCAAGTCCTGCCTTGCCCCCCCCCATCTCCACCTCAAAGTTCCCTCCCCTAGTCCTCCTTTCCCCTCAAGGAACCCTCTCCTTGGCCGTTCTTCCTCTCAAGTTCTCCCCCTTGGCCCTTCTCCACTTCATAAATCCCTCCCTTTGGTCCACCGTCCTTCAAAGTTCCCTCCCCTTGGTCCCCATCCTCCCTCAAAGTTATCTCCCCTTCACCACCCTCCAACATACCCTTCCCTTGGTCGCTTCCTCCCCATCAAAGTTCCCTCCTGTTGGTCCTCCTCCTCATACTTCATCACCTTGGTAACTCCCTCCCCTAAAAGTTCCCTTCCCTTGGTAAGTCCATCCCTTAATTCCCCTTGGTCCCCTGTTATCGTTTTTGTTTAAAGCCCAGCCGACTGCGTAGAGCCATATCAGGGCTTTGACAGCTTCAATCATACACAATACTTCAACAGGAAAGAAAGAAAAATGCATTCCGAACATAATCTGTGCCCCTGGCGTGGACCACTCTACCCAATTTATCGCACAGGGGTTTAAAAAAACATACTTGAATACAAATTTAAACATAACTAAGGAGGATAATAAAAGATACAGATATATAAATGGGCCTAAATTATCTAAACTTTCTTCCGCGTTGTCACTTTTCCCTACAGTCAAAAATGCACTTAATACATGTACCCAACTATCAATCATGAGACGTAACACTTCAATGAACAACAAGGCAGAAAATGACAGGAAGAAAATGACAAGCAAAGGAATAAGGCAGAAACAAAGACCGACAGAAGTTCTAGCAAAGGATTTCCAAATGGTGGGGATATTTTATCTATGGCATCACAACAGGGCATCATTAATTTTAGTCCCACCCCCTCCCATCAGATTCCCTCCATGGTCCCACACCTCCCATCAAAGTTCGTTACCCTGTCTTACTTCAAAGTTCCCTCCTCTTGGTCCTCATCTCTCCCTTAACATTCCCTCCAGCCTCCCCCCCCCCCCAAAAAAAAAAAATTTCCCTCCCCTTCGTCCCAGCTCCACTCAAAGTTCCCTCCCCTTGATTCCTCCCTCCCCACCCGGCCACCTTCCCCATAAAAGATCCCTCCGCTTGGTCCCCCTATCTCCCTCAAAGTTGTCCCCCTCTCCAAACTTAGTCTTGGTCCCCCTACTTTCCCCCTCAATGTTGTCTCCCCTCCCCCAAAGTTCCCTCCTCTCGGTCCCCTACTCACTGAAAGTTGCCCCCCCCCCCCTCCTTTCCAGTCAAAATCCACCTCTTGGTTCCCCCTTCTCTGCAAAGTTGACCCGCCCTCTCTGCCATCAAATTTCCCTCCACTTGGTTCTTCTCACTCTCATAGTTGTCCCCACTGTCCATCAAAATTCCCTCCTCTTGGCCGTCTGCCCCTCAAAGTTGTCCCTCTCCCCATCAAAGTTTATTTCTCTTTGGTCCCTCTCCCCCTCAAAGGTGTCCCCTTCCTCATTAAAGTTCCTTTCTCTTTGGTCCCTCTCCCCCTCAAAGGTGTCCCCTTCCTCATCAAAGTTCACCCCTCTTGGTCTCCCACCTTCTCAAAATTGTCCCGCCTCCCAGAGTTCCCTTCTTTTGGTCACCGCTCCACCCATAAAAGTTGTCTGCAGTCTCCACCAGATGTCCTTTCTCATTGTCCCTTCCCCATTAAAGCTCCCTCCTACTGGTGGTCCCCGTCCCCTCAAAACTGCCCCCCTTCCCCCCCCCCAAAAAATCTCCCTTCTCTTGGTCATCTCTCCCTCTCAACTTTGTCTGTCCTCGCCGTCAAATTTCCCTTGTCTTCATCCCTCCCCTCCCTCAAAGCTGTCCCCTCTCCCCATCCAAATTCCCTCCTCTTGCTCCCCCCCCCCCTCTCAAAGTTGTACCCCATAGTTTCAGTTTCTCAAGATGACGTCTCCGCGCTCGGAATGAATTCCATATGCACTATCGTCACAGGTGCCATGTAATGGAGAAAATCCAGAATGATCACGGCACAAGCCTTAGGCCTGCACATAAACCCAAGAGCTGGCTGGGTCCTGAGGTCCTACCTAGATAGTTCAATAACCCTGAGGTCGTAGGGGAGTGAGTTGGCAGAGACCTCAACTTTTCCTGGGGCCAGCACCACGGGGGCGGCGCCCATACCTCCCCCACCCCACCTCGCTTCAAATTCATAATCATATTCACATTTTTTCTAAGACTTCAGAAAGGCAAGGCGGCTAATTGGTCTTGAAAGGGTCAAACCTGGGAAATCACCTTATCTCTCCAAAGATTTTTACCAAGGCAGCCGGGCAAATGCCCTGCTCTTGACGATTTCCAACTGCCATGGGATCTTTAGCGTACGCAGCCAGAAGGCACCCGGGTCCGACTCGCTTTTCGTCCCCTTTCAAAGAGGACTAGACGTTCAGTTCGATTTTCCGGTCAAACTGAGGAGAAAAGTCGAGGCCTGTACAAGGTGCGAACCCTGGAACCTCGAGCGTAGAGTTATTGGCAGGCAAAACATCTGAGCCATTCTGCCACTCTTCTCCCTCATCAGCAAACTTCCTCCTCCTGGTCTCCTCCTTCCCCTAAAAATTGTCCCCCCCTCCCCCTCAAAGTTGTCCCCCTCCCCATCAAACTCTTTTCTTGGTCCTCCATCCCCTCCCCCTCAAATTTGTCCCACCCTCCTCCCTATCAAAGTTCCCTCTTGGGTCACCCCCCTCAAATTTTCCCCCCATCCCTCAAAATCCCCTTCCTCTTGCCCCTCCCCCATCCCCTTCAAAATTGGTCCTCTTCCCCATCAAAGCTCCTATTCTCTGTTCTGCCCCATCCCCATCAAAGTTGTTCCCCTTCCAAAGTTGCCCCTCTCCTCATTAAAGTTCCCTCCTCTTGGTCTCCTTGCCCCCAACCCAACAAAGTCCCTTCCGTCTCCACCTCCCCCCCCCCTTCCATGTTCCTTCCCCTGAACCCCTTCCCGCCAAGTTTCCTCCCCTTCTCAAGTTCCGTTCCCATGGTCCACCTCCCCCCTTCTAAGTTTCGCACTCCCTTTTCTCTTTCGTCCCTTCAAAGTGGCCTTCCCCAATTCTGTCAGTTTCCTTCCCTTTTACTCCCACCTCCCCCCCCCCCCTTCAGTTCTTTTTTCCTCCTTTTGGGCTTCTTCCCCTTAAGTTCAAAAGTTCCGTTTCCTTGGTCCCTCCTCTAGACCCCTTTAGAAGAATCGTCCCTTCACTCTCTTCGTCCTCCAGTGTTCGCTTTCCTTGGCATTCTCCCTCTTTCAAAGTTTCCTCCCTGGGTGCCCCTCCCCCTCCCCACAATCAACATTCCCTCCCCTTAGTCCCCCTTCCCTAAAGTTACTTATCTGCCCCCCACCCGGCTCACCGAGTTCACGGTCTCCTAAAAGTTCCCTTCATTTAATCCCCCTTTCCTGACTTTCTTTTGATTCAAGTTCCTTCCTTGAACGCCCGCCCTTTGTTACCCTTCCTGTAGGTTCCCTCCCCTGATCCAGTGCCCCGTAAGTTATCTCCCCTTCTGTTTCCCCAAGCTTTTCAATCTATTCAAGGAGCCCATCATAACTGATGCATCTGATGATGTCAGCACAGTCATCTATACTACAGGAAAAACGATCACAAACCTCGATTGGCAGATGATATTGATGGCCTGGCGGGTCATGATGTGTCCTGCCGCATGGTGCTGGCTATCATGGTCCTCCATACCAATCTATCCCTTGTCGCTACATCTTCCACCCTCTCTGTCCTCAGCCACTCTCCAAGTCCGTCCACGTTTTCTCCATTGGCCTATTGGTAGTGCTCTTTCCCTCCAGCTTTCCTGTTGTGACCAGGTGCTTTAACTTCTTTCCTCATAAAATGTCTTAGTAATGTTGCTCGTCTTTTCCTATTTTTTTTTAATTAATGTTCTTGTCTGCTGCCTTCATCAAGACTGTCTCGTTTGTTTTCTTTGCTGTCCATGGAACTCAACATTCTTCTTAGTTCTGGGAGGTAGTAAAAAAAAACTCGCTAAACCTGACATATGGCATAGAAATCAGCGCCTAGAAGACCAAGCTGATGGCCAGCCACACCACCATTCTGGGATCTGACATTAGCAATGAGGATCCAAACCAGAAATCCTCTCAAAGACAGCAAAGACGATATCATCACTGTCCAGGCTGAAGACCCCCGAGTCAGACTCGACTCACGGACGACGTGCCCTAGTGTGTCGAGTCGAGTTTACGCCTTTGGAGCAGCGTCAGCTGTGGCTATTAAGGTCGATGCGGTAAAGGCAGTCACTGCCACATCGGCTGCACGTATATAAATGCTGGCCATGGGGTTGCCTTCTCAGGAGCTCGCTGTCCGCCTGGCTCTTATCCTCAACTTAGATCTGGATCTTCCCTCTCCCCCCCAACCGCAGTTGTTTCTTGAACACACTGTGCCACCTGTTGGCCTGGCCTGCTGTACCTGACAGCTGTGTCCACAGTTTTGATATCGCTCTTGCAGACATCTGTATCGTAGCTGGTGGCGGCCAACAAATCTCTTGCCGGAGACTAGTTCGCCGTAAATGATATATCCTTTGGGATAAGGCCATCTTTCATCCGGCGCTCAAGGCCAAACCAACGCAGTCTGCGTTGACTGAGCAGCGTGTGCAAGGTGGGGACAGCAGTGCATGCCAGAGCGGTTTGTTAATTTGGACATTGAGCGGAGCATATTGCTGCTAATGGACCCGAGGCATGTGGAGTGTCCGCGTCTTGGCTCAAGCACGTTGTCGTTTACAGGCTAATGTTCAGACCAAAGTCTTTGCAAATTTGGGAAAATACAACTATGAGGCACTGGATTTGTTGCTCAGTGTGTGAGACATCCTGGAAACCATGAAAAAGCAAATGGAACTGGGCGGGATATTGGACAATCGTTGAACAAAAACCACGTTTTGGAAACAAAGAGATGGAACTCGCAATGCACGAAGACAGAGACAGTGTGTGTGTGTGTGTGTGTGCGTGTGTGTGTGCGCTCGCGCACGTGTGTGTGTGTGTGTGTGTGTGTGTGTGTGTGTGTGTGTGTGTGTGTGTGTGTGTGTGCGCGCGCGCGCGCGCGCGCCGCGTGCAGTTTTTCTTTCCTGCAATTTGTTTGTAGTTTTTTTCAGCAGCATTTCCGTCTGCGTTATTTTTTCCTCTCATAGTTAGCTTTTGGCCATTTGCGCAAGTTTATCCTTCCATATTTTTTGTTTGCTGAAGGTTGTCCATTTTTACTTTAGTTGACTCTTACTGCACTTTGCTTTGTTTATGCACAGCTTCTTTTTTTCTTTCCATTTTGAATTTGTAGTTTTTGTTTTCCTTCTTCTGTGGTTTTGTTCTGTATTGTGTGTAGTTTTGTTTCTTCTGTTTTTTTTTTTATTTCTGTGGGTTTTTTGGCTCCATGGCTTGTTTTGCTTCTTCTGTCGTTTTGCTTCTTCTGTCGTTTGTTTCTTCTGTCGTTTGTTTCTTCTGTCGTTTGTTTCTTCTGTCGTTTGTTTTGCTTCTTCTGTCGTTTGTTTTGCTTCTTCTGTCGTTTTGTTTCTTCTGTCGTTTTGTTTCTTCTGTCGTTTTGGTTCTTCTGTCGTTTTGTTTTGCTTCTTCTGTCGTTTTGTTTCTTCTGTCGTTTTGTTTCTTCTGTCGTTTTGCTTCTTCTGTCGTTTTGCTTCTTCTGTCGTTTTGCTTCTTCTGTCGTTTTGTTTCTTCTGTCGTTTTGCTTCTTCTGTCGTTTTGCTTCTTCTGTCGTTTTGCTTCTTCTGTCGTTTTGCTTCTTCTGTCGTTTTGTTTCTTCTGTCGTTTTGCTTCTTCTGTCGTTTTGCTTCTTCTGTCGTTTTGCTTCTTCTGTCGTTTTGTTTCTTCTGTCGTTTTGTTTTGCTTCTTCTGTCGTTTTGTTTCTTCTGTCGTTTTGTTTTGCTTCTTCTGTCGTTTTGTTTTGTTTCTTCTGTCGTTTTGCTTCTTCTGTCGTTTTGTTTTGTTTCTTCTGTCGTTTTGTTTCTTCTGTCGTTTCGTTTTGTTTCTTCTGTCGTTTTGTTTTGCTTCTTCTGTCGTTTTGTTTTGCTTCTTCTGTAGTTTTGTTTCTTCTGTCGTTTTGTTTCTTCTGTAGTTTTGTTTTGCTTCTTCTGTCCTTTTGTTTTGCTTCTTCTGTCGTTTTGTTTCTTCTGTAGTTTTGTTTCTTCTGTCGTTTTGTTTCTTCTGTCGTTTTGTTTCTTCTGTCGTTTTGTTTTGCTTCTTCTGTCGTTTTGTTTCTTCTGTCGTTTTGTTTTGTTTCTTCTGTCGTTTTGTTTCTTCTGTCGTTTTGTTTTGCTTCTTCTGTCGTTTTGTTTTGCTTCTTCTGTCGTTTTGTTTCTTCTGTCGTTTTGTTTTGCTTCTTCTGTCGTTTTGTTTCTTCTGTCGTTTTGTTTCTTCTGTCGTTTTGTTTTGCTTCTTCTGTCGTTTGTTTTGTTTCTTCTGTCGTTTTGTTTCTTCTGTCGTTTTGTTTCTTCTGTCGTTTTGTTTCTTCTGTCGTTTTGTTTTGTTTCTTCTGTCGTTTTGTTTCTTCTGTCGTTTTGTTTCTTCTGTCGTTTTGTTTCTTCTGTCGTTTTGTTTCTTCTGTCGTTTTGTTTCTTCTGTCGTTTTGCTTCTTCTGTCGTTTTGTTTCTTCTGTCGTTTTGTTTCTTCTGTCGTTTTGTTTCTTCTGTCGTTTTGCTTCATCTGTCGTTTTGTTTTGTTTCATCTGTCGTTTTGTTTTGTTTCTTCTGTCGTTTTGCTTCTTCTGTCGTTTTGTTTCTTCTGTCGTTTTGTTTTGTTTCTTCTGTCGTTTTGCTTCTTCTGTCGTTTTGTTTCTTCTGTCGTTTTGTTTTGTTTCTTCTGTCGTTTTGTTTCTTCTGTCGTTTTGTTTCTTCTGTCGTTTGTTTTGTTTCTTCTGTCGTTTTGTTTCTTCTGTCGTTTTGTTTTGTTTCTTTTGTCGTTTTGTTTCTTCTGTCGTTTTGTTTTGTTTCTTCTGTCGTTTTGTTTCTTCTGTCGTTTTGTTTTTTCTGTCGTTTTGTTTTGTTTCTTCTGTCGTTTTGTTTTTATTTCTTCTGTCGTTTTGTTTTGTTTCTTCTGTCGTTTTGTTTTGTTTCTTCTGTCGTTTTGTTTCTTCTGTCATTTTGTTTCTTCTGTCGTTTTGTTTCTTCTGTCGTTTTGTTTCTTCTGTCGTTTGTTTTGTTTCTTCTGTCGTTTTGTTTTGTTTCTTCTGTCGTTTTGTTTCTTCTGTCGTTTTGTTTCTTCTGTCGTTTTGTTTCTTCTGTCGTTTTGTTTCTTCTGTCGTTTTGTTTTGTTTCTTCTGTCGTTTGTTTTGTTTCTTCTGTCGTTTTGTTTTGTTTCTTCTGTCGTTTTGTTTCTTCTGTCGTTTGTTTTGTTTCTTCTGTCGTTTTGTTTCTTCTGTCGTTTGTTTTGTTTCTTCTGTCGTTTTGCTTCTTCTGTCGTTTGTTTTGCGTCTTCTGTCGTTTGTTTTGCTTCTTCTGTCGTTTTGCTTCTTCTGTCGTTTGTTTTGTGTCTTCTGTCGTTTTGTTTTGCTTCTTCTGTCGTTTTGCTTCTTCTGTCGTTTGTTTTGTGTCTTCTGTCGTTTTGTTTCTTCTGTCGTTTGTTTTGTGTCTTCTGTCGTTTTGTGTCTTCTGTCGTTTTGTGTCTTCTGTCGTTTTGTGTCTTCTGTCGTTTCTTTTGTCTTTTGTGTCTTCTGTCGTTTCTTTTGTGTCTTGTCGTTTTGTGTCTTCTGTCATTTTGTGTCTTCTGTCGTTTTGTGTCTTCTGTCGTTTTGTGTCTTCTGTCGTTTTGTGTCTTCTGTCGTTTTGTGTCTTCTGTCGTTTTGTGTCTTCTGTCGTTTTGTGTCTTCTGTCGTTTTGTGTCTTCTGTCGTTTTGTGTCTTCTGTCGTTTTGTGTCTTCTGTCGTTTTGTGTCTTCTGTCGTTTCTTTTGTGTCTTCTGTCGTTTTGTGTCTTCTGTCATTTTGTGTCTTCTGTCGTTTTCTTTGTCTTTTGTGTCTTCTGTCGTTTCTTTTGTGTCTTCTGTCGTTTTGTGTCTTCTGTCGTTTTGTGTCTTCTGTCGTTTTGTGTCTTCTGTCGTTTCTTTTGTCTTTTGTGTCTTCTGTCGTTTCCTTTGTGTCTTCTGTCGTTTTGTGTCTTCTGTCGTTTTGTGTCTTCTGTCATTTTGTGTCTTCTGTCGTTTTGTGTTCCTTCTGTCGTTTCTTTTGTGTCTTCTGTCGTTTTGTGTCTTCTGTCGTTTCTTTTGTGTCTTCTGTCGTTTCTTTTGTGTCTTCTGTCGTTTTGTGTCTTCTGTCGTTTCTTTTGTGTCTTCTGTCGTTTCTTTTGTGTCTTCTGTCGTTTCCTTTGTGTCTTCTGTCGTTTCCTTTGTGTCTTCTGTCGTTTTGTGTCTTCTGTCGTTTCCTTTGTGTCTTGTCGTTTTGTGTCTTCTGTCATTTTGTGTCTTCTGTCGTTTTCTTTGTGTCTTCTGTCGTTTCTTTTGTGTCTTCTGTCGTTTCCTTTGTGTCTTCTGTCGTTTTGTGTCTTCTGTCGTTTCCTTTGTGTCTTCTGTCGTTTTGTGTCTTCTGTCGTTTCCTTTGTGTCTTCTGTCATTTCTTTTGTGTCTTGTCGTTTTGTGTCTTCTGTCGTTTCCTTTGTGTCTTCTGTCGTTTTGTGTCTTCTGTCGTTTTGTTTGTTTTTTGTCTCGTTTCTTCTGTCGTTCTTTTTGTTTCTTATGTCGTTTAGTTTCTTCTGACATTCCTTTTGTTGCAACTGTCATTTGATTCTTCTGCACGGCTGTTCCCGAGCAAGATTTTAGTTTGAGAGCAGGAGCGGCTGAGGGGAGGGGGGTGGGAGGGGAGAGATAAACGATAAGCAGATGTGGACTGTCAAGTGGCAGCTAGCCAGTTGAGTGCAACACGCTGAGCTGTCAAAAGGGAACCGCAGGTGTCCGTAATACGAGACTCGTAGAAGGCCATTTAACTTTTTATAGCGTTGCAGCAAAAGCATTAAATTATAAAGTCTTGAGTTTCACCAAAAGAAATGTGAACAATATAACCAAACGCAGGAATGACATGTAGAAACTGATATCAGGCATGCAGAATTAAATTAGATATAACAGCTGTTTTGCTTGCAAAGATCAGATGACCGACAGAAGAAAACCACATATGTAAAATAAAAAATCAAATTTAATGACAAACTGTTCATGCACCTGCACTTTTACAACATTGATATTTTCAGAGATGTTAGCTGCATGTGTGTGGACAACACCAAACTTACCGAATAAGTATTTTAATCGTCCGCAAGGATCGTTATCAGGTTGTTTAGTAAGTATCCCATCACTTTGATATGGCACAGATTTCTCTCACAGTACTAAGACAGTAGCCTTCTTTCACACAGTGCAGAGGCTGACTATACAGGCTTACGTAGCCTCAACACTAATTGTCTTTTAATATAGAACCAGCAGACATCCATTTGCCAGTTCTTATTACCACTTCTGTCACAGATACACACGCACAACTACTAAAATACGGGAAACACACAACAACAACGAATAACAGGGGAAAAAAACAGTTTCAGTGTAAAAAATCTAAATAAAACGACGAAACTGAGTCACACACACACACACACACACACTTTCTCTCTCTCTCACACACACACACACACACACACACACACACACACACACACACACACACACACCACACACACACACACACACACACACACACACACAACATACATACATAAACAAAAAAGCAAACAAAAAAAACAATAAGAACAAAAGTGACAAAAGAAATTAAACAAAACAGCAACAAAAACAAAAGAGACAACAACAGGAAAACAACTTAAAAATATTTTCACTCACGTATTGTCTCCCCTTTCACACGAAATAATTCCAGTATAGAAAGGTAGATGAAATACACCAAAACACACACACACACACACACACACACACACACACACACACACACACACACACACACACACACACACACCACTGAGAAATGATGACATTCACACCAAGTGAAGCACAAACTAAAACTACATAACCAAATTAATAATTTATAGCTGCACTCGGTCAAATGATAAACAATAAGGATTCCAAAAAATGAATTGACAAAGAGTGCACAATTTCGTTCCACACAACGCCAAAGTTGATGATAAAATGGCTTAATCACTGTACAGCGCAGTATTAATCCTCTGTGTCCCTTGCCACTAGACTAAGGAATGCGGAAACATAGATACAGGGTAAGGGCGGACGTCTGATATCTGACATCTGGTGCCATGCTGGCCGACCAACTAAAAGGCGAAAAAGGCAGCTACTGAAACAGCCGTGTCTGTCGTTTTGTTTCTTCTGTCGTTCCTCTTGTTTTTTCTGTCGTTTTGTGTCTTCTATCGTTCCTTCTGTGACTTCTATCGTTTTACTTCTGTCGTTCTTTTTGTGTCTGTCGTTTTGTTTCTTCTGTCGTTCCTTTTCTTTCTTTTGTTGTTTTCTTTCTTCTGTCGTTTTCTTTCTTCTGTTGTTCCTTTTGTTTCTTCTGTCGTTCCTTTTGATTCTTCTGTAGTTTTGCTTCTTCTGTCGTTTTGTTTCTTCTATCCTTCCTTTTGATTCTTCTGTCGTTTTGCTTCTTCTATCGTTTGTTTCTTCTGTCGTTCCTTTTCTTTCTTCTGTCGTTTTGTGTCTTCTGTCGTTCCTTGTTTCTTCTGTCGTTGTTTTTGTTTGTTCTGTCGTTGTTTTTGTTTGTTCTGTCGTGTAGTTTCTTCTGTAGTTCCTTTTGTTGCTTCTGTCGCTTCATTCTTCTGTCATTTTGTTTCTTCTGTCGTTCCTTTTGTTTCTTCTGTCGTTTTGTCTTCTATCGTTCCTTTTGTTGCTTCTGTCATTTTGTTTCTTCTGTCATTCCTTTTGTTTCTTCTGTCGTTTTGTCTTCTATCGTTCCTTTTGTGACTTCTATCGTTTTACTTCTCCTGTCGTTCTTTCTGTGTCTGTCGTTTTGCTTCTTCTGTCATTCCTTTTGTCGTTCCTGTTGTGTCTTCTTTAGTTTAGTTTGGCCGATCTCCCGATCGAACCTCTGTGACGTATTCCTTCCACTTGCTCCTGTCCAACATTGCTGCCTTGATCTCATCGATGTTTTCGAGGCCAGTGTCCCTTTTGAGAAGATCAATGAAGTCTGTTGTCTTCCTTCCCCCGTTTGCTCTCCCTCCAGTTGGCTGCCACAGTACAAGTTGTGAAGCAACTTCCTCTGTATGTCGCATACAGTGACATGCTAGACGAAGCCTACGCGTTCTTATCTTGTCACTAACTTTAGAGAGGTATCCATATAGCTCTTCGTTAGTTATGTGCTGTTTCCAAGAGACATTTAATGTCATTCTCAACATGCGAGTATACGTCCCAACAAGACTTCTCCATCTGATTTGTTAAGGTCCATGTTTCCGAGTTGTAGAGCAACACACTCGACAGTGGAAATGAAGAGACGAATCTTTAGTTCTTTTTTGAAGTTAGAAGTCCATATCTTCAGCTAGTGACACGCAGACCAAGCAAGGGCTTTTCGATCAGAGATATCTTTCTGACTGCTCTCCACCCATCCGCCCAGATACTTGAAATTGGTGACGTGCTCGATGTCTCCCCCATTGATAGATTTCATATCGTTTTCACTACTTTCGTTGCACATCATCACTTTCGTTTTCTTAGCATTGCAGTGCAGTCCAACTTTAACTGCTTCAACTTCAACCTGTTCCAGCAGCCTCTTTGCTCGTGATATTTTATTGGATAGCAGTGCTATGTCGTCAGCAAAGTCGAGATCTGTCAAGCTGTCAGCAGGATACCATGGCTTTCTTCTGGGCTGCAAAGTAAAACCAAGTTCTTCTTCTTTTCCTGTTATAGCCTTTTTCATCAGATAGTCCACGGCCACAGCAAACAGATAAGGTGCAAGTGTCTCCTTGAAGTACCCCTGCTGGGATTTTAAAGTATTGTTTCGCCATCAGGGGAGAGGACTTTAGCTTGATTACCCTCATATAACTTGCTAATGGCTCTCAATATCTGGTCAGGAATGCCATATGCTTCTAGAATCTTCATTTTCCCGCGATGTACACTGTCAAACGCTTTGCTGAAGTCTACAAACACAATGGCTGCCTTGAGATTGTTGTGCTTTACACCTTCGATGATTCTACGCAGTGCCAGGATATGAGTTGTTGATCTGTGTGGGCGGAAGCCATTTTGGTTGTCCCACTGCAGTGGGTAAAGATGTGGTTGTATTCGGTTTAATAGCATCTTACTGACTACCTTTGCCACCACTGCTGACAATCCGATTCCTCTATAGTTGGTTGTCTCACTGAGGTCTCCATCCTCTGGCAGGGTATGATGTTATCTGACCATTGCTGTGGTTTCTCTCCGTTGGTGACCAGTCGATTTGCGAAGTCCACTACTATATCATCCAGGTTGCAGAATTTTAGAATTTCTGCCACAATTCCATCCTCGCCAGCTGATTTTCCTGTCTTCAGTGATTTTGTTTAGAATGAACCAGTGTTGATGTCTAGAGTATTAAAGACGGTGGTTATTTCTTCATCTTGGCTATTCTCTGGAATGTGTGGTTCTTTGCCGAGTAGATTGCAGAAGTGATTGTGCCAGCTTAGGATACGATCTTCCTTACTTTTGCCCTTGATGATTCCCGTCTTAATTTTCTTTCGTCCACTGATCTCATTAATTAACCCCCAGCTTCTTGCATGTTGTGCCCTTCTGTCAGATCTTTCTACTTGTATTATCATATTCGTTAGTTCATCTTCGAATATCTTATTGCAGCTAGTTAGAAGATTACGCTTCTCTTCCTGCAGGATTCTGAGCTTTTCCTCTGATGCATCTGCTTCATAATTTATGAAGGCTTCATTGACTCTCTGCATAGCAGCAGCTGCTTGAGGATTCCTTGCTGTGTCCTGTCTTTTTACATGTTTCTTAGTTGGAAGGAGGTTTTTAGCTGTCTCATCATTTGCTTCTATAAGCCTTTGGTATCTGCTTGTCACACCATCGGTTTCAGAGTACAGCTCCGAAAACCTGTTTTGCACTTGCACTGTGTACAGTCTGTGCAGTTCTTTGTCACTTCTGAGAGTTGACCACTCATACACTTTTCTTCGTGGTGGTGCTTTAGCTGTTCACAGACTAAGCTTCAACAGCGCTGTAATGACTGTGATCTGATCCGAAGCTTGCAAAGGTACCATAGGCTTCCAAATTTTTCACTGTGCTCTTCCACTTCCGGTTGATAAGAATGCAATATGTGTCCTTCTTCCACTCATGTCAGTTATGTACGTCCAAAGCTTGCCCATTCTTCTCTGAAAGTTGGTGTTGGTTATAACCATTTGCGTTTCCTCTGCTGATCTTAGAAGCAGTTCACCATTGTTGTTTGTATGTTGATGGTATGTGTATCTCACTGAACCTTCGCCCAGATGTGCGTTACAGTCACCAAAAATAATTATTACATTATGTTTTGGACAGTTGTTGACACTGGTGAGTGTGGCATAATGTTCTTCTGCCTCGTCGTTGCCTTCTACTGGTGCATAGAGTGTTATGACAGTGGTCGCTGGGTTTCCATTAAAATCTGCGCGCATGATAACGTTTGTTTATAACCTCCACATCCATCATTGCACTTTGGATGTTTTTGCTGATGACCATACCTATACCGCCACATGAAGCATTGTTCTTATTTCTTCATGCAGTTATGTCATTAATGTGCAGTCCTGGAGTTGTTCAAAATTGGTTGTCATCTTCGTGTACAATTTTATGGTCTGCTATACCAAGGATAGTAAGATTGCGTTGGTCGAAGAGATGTGCAAGTTCAACTCGTTTATCTTTGCGTCTAAGACTTCTCACATGTTGAAATGCTATGTTGGCTTTCTGCTTACAATTAATTTGCTTGCCTACTTTGTTGTTGCAATCGGACACATTTCTCCCTTGCGGGTTTGGAAGTGTACCTTCATAGATTTCCGTTTCACTGGAACTTGCATTAGCTGTAGGCCGAGTATCAGGGGCTTTAACCCTAGCGCTGAGAGAGTTCGTCATTTTGGCTTTTCTGTCTTCTGTCGTTTTGTTTCTCCTGTCGTTCCTTTTGTTTTCTCCACTAGTTTTGCTTCTTGTCGTTCCTTTTGCTTTTTCTCTCGTTCCTTTTGTTTTCTTCTGTCGTTTTGTTTCTCCTGTCGTTCCTTTTGTTTTCTGTTGTTTTGCTTCTTCTGTCGTTCCTTTTGTTTCATCTGTCGTTTTGCTTCTCTCATTTTCTTTTTCTGTCATTCATTTTGTTTCTGTTGTTTTGTTTCTTCTGTCGTTTTGCTTCTTCTGTCGTTCCTTTTTCTTCTGTCGTTTTCTTTCTTCTGTCCTTCCTTTTGTTTCTTCTGTCGTTTTGATTCTTCTGTCGTTCCTTTTCTGTCTTCTGTCGTTCCTTTTCTGTCTTCTGTCGCTTTGATTCTTCTGTCGTTCCTTGTTTCTTCTGTCCTTCCTTTTGTGTCTTCTGTCGTTTTGATTCTTCTGTCGTTTTCTTTCTTCTGTCCTTCCTTTTTCTGTCTACTGTCATTCGTTTTTTTGGCTACTGTCGTTCGTTTTGTCTTCTGTCGTTTTTGTTTCTTCTATAGTTCCTTTTGATTCTTCTGTCGTTTTTGTTTCTTCTGTCATTCCTTTTGTTTCTTCTGTCGTTTTGTTTCTTCTGTCGTTCCTTTTGTTTTTTCTGTCGTTCCTTTTGTGTCTTCTGTCGTTTTGATTCTTCTGTCGTTCCTTTTGTTTCTTCTGTCGTTCCTTTTGTTTCTTCTGTCGTTTGTTCCTTTTGTTTCTTCTGTCGTTTTGTTTCTTATGTCGGTTTTCGTTGTTTTGTTTTGTTTGTTTTTTTTCTTCTGTAGTTCTTTGTTTCTTGTGTAGTTCCTTTTGCTTTTTCTGTCGTTTTGCTTTTTCTGTCGTTTAGTTTCTGCTGTTCCTTTTGTTTCTTCTGTCGTTCTTTTTGCTTTTGTTTCTTCTGTCGTTCCTTTTGTTTTTTCTGTCGTTCCTTTTTTTTTCTGTCGTTCCTTTTGTTTCTTCTGTTTTGTTTCTTCTGTCCTTTGCTTTTTCTGTCCTTCCTTTTGTTTCTTCTGTCGTTTTGTTTGTTTCTTCTGTTTTGTTTCTTCTTATTTTGCTTCTGTCTTTTTTTTCTTCTGTCGTTCCTTTTGTCGTTTTGTGTCTTCTGTCATTCGTTTGGTGTCTTCTGTCGTTCCTTTCGTTTCTTTTGTCCTTTGCTTTTTCTGTCGTTTCTTTTTTTTCTTCTGTTCTTTTTGTTTGTTCTGTCGTGTAGTTTCTTCTGTAGTTCCTTTTGTTGCTTCTGTCGCTTCATTCTTCTGTCGTTTTGTTTCTTCTGTCGTTCGTTTTGTGTCTGTCGTTTTGTTTCTTCTGTCGTTCCTTTTGTGTCTGTCGTTTTATTTCTTCTGTCGTTTTGTTTCTTCTGTCGTTCGTTTTGTGTCTGTCGTTTTATTTCTTCTGACGTTTTGTTTCTTCTGTCGTTCGTTTTGTGTCTGTCGTTTTATTTCTTCTGTCGTTTTGTTTCTTCTGTCGTTCGTTTTGTGTCTGTCGTTTTATTTCTTCTGTCGTTTTGTTTCTTCTGTCGTTCGTTTTGTGTCTGTCGTTTTATTTCTTCTGTTGTTTTGTTTCTTCTGTCGTTCGTTTTGTGTCTGTCGTTTTATTTCTTCTGTCGTTTCTTTTGTGTCTGTCGTTTTGTTTCTTCTGTCGTTCCTCGTTTCTTCTGTCGTTCGTTTTGTGTCTGTCGTTTTATTTCTTCTGTCGTTTCTTTTGTGTCTGTCGTTTTGTTTCTTCTGTCGTTCCTCGTTTCTTCTGTCGTTCGTTTTGTGTCTGTCGTTTTATTTCTTCTGTCGTTTCTTTTGTGTCTGTCGTTTTGTTTCTTCTGTCGTTTCTTTTGTTTCTTCTGTTGTTTTGTGTCTTCTGTCGTTTTCTTTCTTCTGTCGTTCTGTCGTTCCTTTTGTGTCTTCTGTTGTTTTGTGTCTTCTGTCGTTCTTTCTTCTGTTGTTCCTTTTGTATCTTCTGTCGTTACTTTTCTTTCTTCTGTTCTTTTGTTTCTTCTTTCGTTTAGTTTCTTCTCTATTTCCTTTTGTTTCTTCTGTCGTTTTCTTTCTTCTGTCGTTTTGTGACTTGTCTTTTCTTCTGTTGTTCCTTTTGTTCCTTTCGTCGTTTTGTGTCTTCTGTAGTTTAGTTTCTTCTGTCGTTTTCTTTCTTCTGTCGTTCTGTGTCTTCTCTTGTTCTTTTTGTGTCTTCTGTTGTTTTACATTCTTCTGTCTTTCCTTTTGTTTCTTCTGTTGTCTCGTTTCTTCTACCGTTCCATTTGTTTCTTATGTCATATTTTTTCTTCTGTCGTTCCTTTTGTGTCTTCTTTTTTTTTCTTCTGTCGTTTAGCTTCTTCTGTGGTTCCTTTTGTTTTTTCTATCGTTTTCTTTCTTCTGTCGTTTTCTTTCTTCTGTCGTTTTCTTTCTTCTGTCGTTCCTTTTGTTTCTCCTGTCGTTTTGTTTCTTGTGTCGTTACGTTTTTTTCTCTGGCGCTTTTTGTTTCTTCTGTAGTTTCTTTTGCTTTTTCTGTCGTTTTGCTTTTTCTGTCGTTTAGTTTCCGTTGTCGTTTAGCTCCTTCTGTTGTTCCTTTTGCTTCTTCTGTCATTTTGCTTCTTCTGTCATTCCTTTTGTTTCTTCTGTCGGTTTGTTTTTTCCATAATTCTTTTTGTTTCTTCTGTAGTTCTTTTTGCTTTTGTTTCTTCTGTCGTTCCTTTTGCTTCTGTAATTGTTTTTGTTTCTTCTGTTTTGTTTCTTCTGTCATTTAGTTTCTTCTGTAGTTCCTTTTGTTTCTTCTGTCGTTCTTTTCTTCTGACGTTCCTTTCATTCTCTCCTTTGCTTTTTCTGTCGTTCCTTTTGTTTCTTCTGTTGTTCTTATTGTGTCTTTTCTGTCATTTTGTGTCTTCTGTCGTTTCGTTTCTTCTTCATTTTCTTTCGTCTGTTGTTCCTTTTGTTTCTTCTGTCGTTCCTTTTGTCGTTTTCTTTCTTCTGTCGTTCCTTTTGAGTCTTCTGTTGTTCCTTTTGTGTCTTCTGTCATTCCATTTGTCGTTTTGTGTCTTCTGTCGGTTTGTGTCTTCTGTTGTTTTGTCTTCTGTGTTTCGTTTTGTGTCTTCTGTTGTTTAGTTTCTTCTGCCGTTTTCTTTCTTTAGTCGTTCCTTTTGTGTCTTCTGTCATTCCTTTTGTGTCTCCTGTCGTTTTTTTTCTTCTGTCGTTCTCTTTGTATCGTCTGTCGTTTTGCTTCTTCTGTACTTCCTTTTGTTTCTCCTGTCGTTTTCTTTCTTCCGTCGTTTTGTTTTTTTCTCTAGTTCTTTTTGTTTCTTTTGCAGTTCTTTTTGCTTTTTCTGTCGTTTTGCTTCTTCTGTAGTTCCTTTTGTTTCTTCTTTCGTTTGTTCTTCTGTAGTTCCTTTTGTTTCTTCTTTCGTTTGTTCTTCTGTAGTTTCTTTTGTTTCTTCTTTCGTTTGTTCTTCTGTAGTTTCTTTTGTTTCTTCTTTCGTTTGTTCTTCTGTAGTTTCTTTTGTTTCTTCTTTCGTTTGTTCTTCTGTAGTTCCTTTTGTTTCTTCTTTCGTTTGTTCTTCTGTAGTTCCTTTTGTTTCTTCTTTCGTTTGTTCTTCTGTAGTTTCTTTTGTTTCTTCTTTCGTTTGTTCTTCTGTAGTTCCTTTTGTTTCTTCTTTCGTTTGTTCTTCTGTAGTTTCTTTTGTTTCTTCTTTCGTTTTCTTTCTTCTATAGTTCCTTTTTTCTTCTTTCGTTCGTTTCTTCTCTACTTCCTTTTGTTCCTTCTGTCGTTTTGTTTCGTCTGTTCTTTTGTTTCTTCTGTAGCTCTCTTGGTTTCTTCTGTCGTTTTGTTTCTAGTGTAGTTTGGATTTTTTCTGTAAGTTCCTTTTGATTCTTCTGTCGTTTTCTTTCTTCTGTCATTTTGCTTCTTCTGCCGTTTTGTTTGTTCTGTCGTTTTGTTTGTTCTGTCGTTTTGTTTGTTCTGTCGTTTTGTTTGTTCTGTCGTTTTGTTTGTTCTGTCGTTTTGTTTGTTCTGTCGTTTTGCTTCTTCTGTCGTTTTGTTTCTGTCGTTTTGTTTGTTCTGTCGTTTTGTTTGTTCTGTCGTTTTGTTTGTTCTGTCGTTTTGTTTGTTCTGTCGTTTTGCTTCTTCTGTCGTTTTGTTTGTTCTGTCGTTTTGTTTGTTCTGTCGTTTTGTTTGTTCTGTCGTTTTGCTTCTTCTGTCGTTTTGTTTGTTCTGTCGTTTTGTTTGTTCTGTCGTTTTGTTTCTTCTGTCGTTTTGCTTCTTCTGTCGTTTTTTGCTTCTTCTGTGTCCGTTTTGTTTGTGTCTTCTGTCGTTTTGTTTGTTCTGTCGTTTTGTTTGTTCTGTCGTTTTGTTTGTGTCTTCTGTCGTTTGTTTGTTCTGTCGTTTTGTTTGTGTCTTCTGTCGTTTTGTTTGTTCTGTCGTTTTTGTTTGTGTTTCTGTCGTTTTGTTTGTTCTGTCGTTTTGTTTGTTCTTCGTTTTGTTTCTTCTGTCGTTTTGCTTCTTCTGTCGTTCCGTTTGTGTCTTCTGTCGTTTTATGTCTTCTGTCGTTTTGTTTCTTCTGTCGTTTCGCTTCTGTCGTTCCTTTTGTTTCTTCTGTCGTTCCTTTTGTCCTTTTGTTTCTTTTGCCGTTCCTTTTGTGTCTTCTGTCGTTTTGCTTCATCTGTCCTTTTGTTTCTTCTGTAGTTCTTTTTGTGTCTTCTGACGTTTTGTTTTTTCTGTCGTTTTGCTTCTTCTGTCGTTCCTTTTGTTTGTTCTGTCGTTCCTTTTGGCGAAGTTTTGTTTTTTTCCCTCAGTAATTATTTTTCTTCTGCGGTTTTTTTTCCTTCTGTAATTGAGTTTATTCTGTTCTTTTGGGCTTTATTGTTTTGTTTCTTCGCTAGCATTTGTTCCTTTTCTTCCGTGGTTTTCTTCCGTTTCTTGTGTAGATTTTTGTTTCTTCTGTGGCTTGGTTTGTTTTTCTTGTAGTTATTGTTTTGTTTCTTCCGTAGTCTTTTTTATGCTTTCTGTGGTTTTTGTTTTATTTCTGTAATTTTTGGTTCTTTTGTAGTTTGCTTTTTTGTAACTTTTGTTTCTTTGTTTCTTCTGTAGTTTTATCTGTAACATTTCTTCTGCAGTTTTTGTTTCTTCTGCAATTTTTTCCTGTTTTGTTTCATTTCTCCTGTATTTTTTGTTTTGTTTCTTCTGTATTTTTGTTTTGTTTGGTTTTTTGTTTGTTTGTATGTTTCTTCTGTAGTTTTCTTTCGTTTCGTTTTGTTTCATTTCTTCTGTAATTTCTTCCCGGTTTATTTTTCTGCAGTTTTGTTTCTGTAGTTTTGGTTTTGTTTCTTCTGTAGTTGTTTCGTCTGTAGTTTTTATTTTCATTTTGATTCTTCTGTAGTTTTTTGTGTTTGTTTTATTTCTTCTGTAGATTTTTTGTTTCTTCTGGGGTTTGGTTTGTTTCTCCTGTAGTTATTTTGTTTCTTCTGTAATTTATCTTTTGTACTTTTTTGTGGTAATTTTTTAGGGTTTTTTTTCCTGTAGTTTTGTATTGTTCTTTTTTTCTTTCTTATCTTTGTGCTCTTTGTTTTGTAGTATTTTCTGCTTTGGTACTTCTGTTTTTTCTTCTGTAGTTTTTTATTCTGTGGTTCAATGACGGTATTTTGTAGTTTGTTTTTTTTCTCTATTTTTCTTTTCTTCTGCATTTTTATTCTTCTGTACTTTGTTTCTTCTGTAGTTTGCTTTTTTGTTTCTTCTCTAGTTTTTTTTTTCTTTATGTAGGTTGTTCAGTTTTGTTTCTTCTGTATTTTTTTCGTTTCTTCTGTAGTTGTCTCCTCTGAAGGTTTTGTTTATTTCTTCTGTGGTTTTATTTTTTCTGTAGTTTTGTGGTTGTTTCTTCTGTAGTTTTTCTTTGTTTTTTTCTGTAGTTTTTTCTTATGTAGCTTTTTTCCTGCAGTTTTTGTTTTCTTCTGTAGTTTTTGTTTTGTTCTTCCGTATTTTTGTTTCTTCTGTAGTTTTGCTTTCTTCTGTGGTTTTTTTTTTCCTTTTGTAGTTTTGTTGCTTCTGTAATATTTGTTTTGTTTTTTGGGGTTTTTTTTTTTTTTTTTTTGCTTCTGTAGTTTTATTTCTTCTGTAGTTTTGTTTTGTATCTTCTATAGTTTTTGTGTCGTTTCGTCTGTAGTTTTGTACATTCCTTAGTTTTGTTTCTTCTGAAGTTTGTTGTTGACTTCTGTAGACTTTTGTAACCTTCGTAGTTTTTTCTTTCTTATCCATTTCATGTTTATATTATTTTTGTTTCTCCTGTAGTTTTTGTTCTTTTGTAGTTTTTGTTTCTTCTGTGGTTTTGTTTCTTCCGTAGGTGTTTTTTTTTTCGTTTCTCTTGTGGTTTGGTTTGATTTCTTCTGTAGTTTTTGTTTGTTTCTGCAGTAGTTTATTTTTGTCTCCTGTGGTTTTGTTTTCTTTTGTAGTTCATTTGTTTTTCCTGTGGTTTTATTTTATTTCTTCTGTAGTTTTCTATCTTCTGTAACGTTTTTGTTTCATCTGAAGTATTTTTTTGTTTCTTCTGTAGTTTGTGCTTCTGTAGTTTTGCTTTCTTCTGTTTGTTTTCGTCTTCTGTAGTTTTTGTTTGTTTGTTTGTTTTCGTCTTCTGTAGTTTTGTTTGTTTTCGTCTTCTGTAGCTTTTTGTTTGTTTTCGTCTTCTGTAGTTTTTTTTGTTTGTTTGTTTTCATCTTCTGTAGATTTTTTTGTTTGTTTTCGTCTTCTGTAGTTTTTTTTTGTTGTTTTCGTCTTCTGTAGTTTTTTTTGGTGGTTCTGTCATTGTTTTGTAATTTTTTTTCCTGTAGTTTGTTTCCTTTCTTTATAATTTTTCTTCTTCTTCTGTAGATTGTTGTTTATTCTCTACTTTTCTGTTTCTTCTGTAGCTCATTTTTTTCTTCTATAGTTTTGTTTCCTCTGCAGGTTTTTTTTTTCTGTAGGTTGTTTTGTTTCTTCTGTAGTTTGTTTTTTTCTGTAGTTTTGTTTCTTATGTAGCTTTTTTCTTGCAGTTGTTTTCTTCTGTAGTTTTTTTTTCTTCCGTTGTTTTGTATTTTTGTGTATTTTTGCTTTTCTTCTATAGTTTTGCTTTTCTTCTGTAGTTTTGCTTTTCTTCTGTAGTTTTGCTTTTCTTCTGTGGTTTTGCTTTTCTTCTGTAGTTTTGCTTTTTCTTCTGTAGTTTTGCTTTTCTTCTGTAGTTTTGCTTTTTCTTCTGTAGTTTTGCTTTTCTTCTGTAGTTTTGCTTTTTCTTCTGTGGTTTTGCTTTTTCTTCTGTGGTTTTTGCTTTTTCTTCTGTGGTTTTGCTTTTTCTTCTGTAGTTTTGCTTTTTCTTCTGTAGTTTTGCTTTTCTTCTGTGGTTTTGCTTTTTCTTCTGTAGTTTTGCTTTTTCTTCTGTGGTTTTGCTTTTTCTTCTGTAGTTTTGCTTTTTCTTCTGTAGTTTTGCTTTTTCTTCTGTAGTTTTGCTTTTTCTTCTGTGGTTTTGCTTTTTCTTCTGTGGTTTTGCTTTTTCTTCTGTGGTTTTGCTTTTTCTTCTGTAGTTTTGCTTTTCTTCTGTGGTTTTGCTTTTTCTTCTGTAGTTTTGCTTTTCTTCTGTAGTTTTGCTTTTTCTTCTGTAGTTTTGCTTTTTCTTCTGTAGTTTTGCTTTTTCTTCTGTGGTTTTGCTTTTTCTTCTGTGGTTTTGCTTTTTCTTCTGTGGTTTTGCTTTTTCTTCTGTGGTTTTTTTCCTTTTGTAGTTTTGTTGCTTCTGTAATTTTTGTTTGCTTTTTTCTTTTTTTTTGTTGTTGTTGCTTCTGTAGTTTTATTTCTTCTGCAGTTTTGTTTTGTATCTTCTATAGTTTTTGTGTCATTTTGTCTGTAGTTTTGTACATTCTGCAGTTTTGTTTCTTCTGAAGTTTGTTGACTTTTATAGGTTTTTGTAACCGTAGTTTTTTCTTCCTTTCTTATGCAGTTTTGTTTGTGTAGTTTTTGTTTCTTCTGTAGTCTTTGTTGTGTACTGATACTACAGGCATTCTTACTGTGTGTACTGATACTATAGGCATTCTTACTCTGTGTACTGATACTACAGGCATTCTTACTCTGTGTACTGATACTATAGGCATTCTTGCTCTGTGTACTGATACTATAGGCATTCTTGCTCTGTGTGCTGATACTACAGGCATTCTTACTCTGTGTACTGATACTACAGGCATTCTTGCTCTGTGTACTGATACTACAGGCATTCTTGCTCTGTGTACTGATACTACAGACATTCTTGCCAGGGCAGATGTGTGTGATAGGATGATTATGCATGCCCATGCCGGGTAGGGTGTGTGTGCGTTGAGGACGGGGAGGTGGGCAAATTTTCACTTCGCTCTGGATATGGTGTTGGTGTGCGTGCTGTGTGTGTATGTGCGTGCGTGCGTGCGTGTGTGTGTGCTCGCAAGCGCAAGTGCATGTAACATAACACTGAAAGGCCTACAGACCAAATTTCCTCGCCACTTTGGAAAGAACAAAAAATGTTTCGGGAGGCAGTACGGAGAAGCTGTCTCAACAAAACCAGTCATCTTCAAATTGCTGTGTAACTTGGGAAGGTTCCCCTAGTACAGCACCAGTATCGGGTGGAGACTTTACCACAGCTGTGTCCTTCCCATCCTACTTTACACCCCAGAAGGCTGAGGACTAACAAAGTATAGACAACATTTGTGTTATTGGTGTTTAACCCTTTGACTCTTGCACCCTATCCATCAACTCCAAAAACTTAACCCTTTGGCTCTCTCACCTTATCCACCGGCTTCCTACAGGAAGCTGGTGGATAGGATGAGGGAGTCAAAGGGGTAAGTTTTTGCTTTGCTAGCATGGTTGACAATGGAGGATGCTGGTGGACAGGATTCAGAAGTCAAAAGGTTAAAGCCCTACGGTCTGCTCAGAACCATAACAGGGCTGTAATCTTAAAATGTACACCACACCTAACTGGACAGAAAAACACCCGGAAGAGAAAAGTAAGTACACGTTTCAATGCAATCAGGCAGATATTCTAAGAATGTGCCCCTGGCATTGACCGCTCCGTTCAATCTATCACCACAGGATTAAAAAAACAAACCTGAACACAGACACTAAAACAAAGGACCTTAATTACCTAACTGCTTTTGTACATCACATTTCCTTAGACAAAATGCACTTAATACATGTACCCAATTATCAATCCTAAGACAATGCAAGTCTTTATATTAAATACATACAGGTGAACGGGCCAGCAAAGCAACATGATAGGAAGAAACGACAAAGCAAAGGAGCCATGCAGAAACAGAATGACAAAACAGGACATTTCTAGCGCAGAATTTCCAAGCTGAAATACCCGGCATCCACACGGGTTTAGTATGGACACATGAAAAAATAATGGAAATGGACTGGACACATCCATACCACCCACACTGGACATTGCCCTTCTCTGGACACCAGAAGGCAGACGTAAAAGACACTCAAGGAACACCTGACGAACAATAAAATAACTGGAGGCCTTGAAACACCTGAGGTACCATACAGAGGCTGGACGAGAGCACACACAGGGGAGATGGGTCTTCACTGCTACTCTACATTCCAATCATGTAATGGGCAGTTCAGTCATTTCAAGGAAAAGAGATTGGCACAACTCTCACAATTCTGGTGCTGAGAACATTTAACATCCCTGTCAACTCATCTCCCCACTCCCTTTCCCTTCCTCCTTTCTGCTCTCTCAAGTTGTAATTTTTGCTGAGGTTACTTACCTGGGCGCTATGAAGGTTGGGTCAGACCAGGTGGTGAGGGAACGTGTAAATGGCGCTGCGTGGTGTCTTGGGGTGTGGACATGGTTCCTGGACATGCAGGACTTCTTGTTCACTGAAGGCACAGCACAGGATGTTCATAATGTTAACAGGTCTTTGATGTGTGGGGTTCCTCGTTTTCTGAAGGCGTAGTGCATGAGGATCACAGCTTAGGTATTGACACAGATCCTGGATGTGTGGGGCTTCTCGTCTTTTAAAGGCACATTGCAGAGGATCACAGCTGCCGTCGCCTTCCTGTGGACACAGGAACTGTTATTGGAACGAGCAACATAATTATGGTCCACAATAGTCTGGTGATGTGTATGCTGTGCTGGGCTTAAAAATGTTCGCTGTTCTGGATATTGGTACACCCCATGTTTTGAACTTGGGTTACATTTCTGTTGTTGATGGTGGTGGTGGTGGTGGTGGTGATGGTGGTGGTGGTGGTGATGGTGGTGATGGTGGTGATGGTAATGGTGGTGGTCGTGGTGATGATGGTGGTGGTCGTGGTGATGATGGTGGTGGTGATGTTGGTGGTCGCAACGATTTTTCCATGTGACAATCAGACCGCTCTTTCGTGGAAAATCAAATTGCCATAATCACAATGTGACACCATGCGTGTGTTTGTGTTCACCCCTGAAAGTGGATTTTCCCGCAGAACTTTGCCAGAATCCATTCTTTTACTGCCGAGGGATTTTCAATCTGCACTATTCACTTCAGTTCATATTGCTTATAGCCCAGCAGACTACTAGAGCCATATCAGGGCTAACACCACGTCAAAAAGAAAAGAACCCGTTAAGATAAAAAAAACAGATAAAAACCATGCTCACCGTTAACCTTGCAAATCTACACTGCGATTAAAGAAAAACACGCAAAATCACATCAGGTGAAATCAGTCTGCTGCAAGAAATGTATACAGCACATTGGACTCGGTTTTCATGAATTGGAAAACCATCTCCAATCACTCCAGGTCCTGTGGATGGGGGGTGGGGAGGAGAGGGGTAGACAAATTCTGAAACGCGGATTTCTCGCTAGGTTATCAGCTTTGTAAGTTAGTTTAGTCATGAGAAACCAATCAGTTGGATAGTATCCACATTTTACCTGTTCATCTGTAATGAAGACTTTAAAACTGACCCGTTATCAGTGTAAACACTTGACACATATCAACCTCGGACTGGAAATCTTTGTACTGCACATGACCACACAACGTGTTTACCGTTGTGCATGACTCAAATGTATTAAAGCATAGATGAGTAAAAATACTGTGTACATGTTACTCGTCATTGTATAACGTATTTCGGAAACCGTAATCTATACTAAACTGTAACGCATTTTTACCTGTTTTATTTGAAGTGTAATCTACAGTAAGAAACAGAAGACACTGCATACTTCTACATTATGTAAGGATGTGACAAAGAGCAAAAAAGTAGCTTTATAGTGGTATAAATATTAATCAGATTGGATAATTGTACCTAAAGCCATGATTTTTGAAAGAATTAATTTTTACAATAATCTCATAAGAAAAATGGTCACATTTTTCAGTTTTGGCGATATGATGCATAACGTCAAATCTTGACCTATAAGCAAAACACAAGAATGAATACAAAGAGCTTGGTCAGCCTGAGATAACTGTGGTAATTTTGAACTGAAACAGCCTTTCATTAATAAAAGGTAAATAACTGCCTTTATGGGCTTAAACATTTTCCATCTATGAACATAAAGACAACTACCTCATCTGCTAATCAAGAGCCTGAAATTTACTACTCATGTCCTTCGGCCAGATGGCAGTAAATCTCAATATGCTTTTGAAAAAAATAGTAAAACTTAGTATCAACAAACTCACAACCTTCGTTACAAACTAGATTTTTCATCGTCATTTAAAGTTTATGATAATGATTACATAATGTGCTCACACAGCTTTCACTCTCATTTAGCTGGAGTTTGCAACACAAGCACTGAAAATGAAAATATTGTAGACCTGATAAATGTAACACTACAATAAATGACCTGTAACAACTTGTCTGCCAAAGAAGCACACACACTCACACACACACACTACACACACACACGCAGTGTGTGTGTGTGCGTGTGTGTGTGTAGTGTGTGTGCGTGCGTGTGTGTGTGTGTAGTGTGTGCGTGTGTGTGTGTGTAGTGTGTGTGTGTGTGTGTGTGTGTGTGTGTGTGTGTGCGTGTGTGTGCGTGTGTGTTTTACATGAATGTCAGCTGCAAATTCAAATTTTGAGACCTCATAATCCATTGCATCTGTGTACTCTTCCTGCTGGCTCCAGTATGTAATCACATATACTACACGTCATTATTTAAGGGCCAGGAACGTTTTTGAGTCAATTTTTGAAAGGAGAAATAACCTATTTTCTCTTACTCTTTTCTCCAATTCGTTGCCGTAACTGAATGGATAAGAACTCAGACAACATTGCAGTTTCCTTTTGGCACGTGTTTGGGGATTTGCCGATTTGCAATGGGCGGCCCAAGGAAGACAATTTCCGCACGAAATTGTCGAATCTTCAGCAGGGTCTCTCTGACGACGCAGGCAAGGTAGCGACAAAATTCGCTTTGCACGTGCAAGGCAAGCCCTTTTTGAACACTACTCCAGCCAAAGTTGCCCGCAGACGAGGATAAAAAGGACCCGTTCTTGGTTCGTTTTAACCATGCTTGCAAGACGACGGATGACGGATGAGCAGCGGGGGAGAGCCCTCGCTCTGCTTGATGAAGGCCTAGCGCAGCGGGAAGTTGCTAGACGACTTGAAGTGTCGCATTCCACAATCCAGAGACTGCTGGAGCGCTTCAATGAGACTGGAGCAGTCCAGGAAAGGCGTCACACGGGTCGACCCAGAGTAACGACAAGACAGCAAGACCGCTACCTTGCCCTCTCCGTCCTGAGGGAAAGGGCATCCACTGCGGTGACCTTGAGGGGTCAGCTGAGGGACGCAACAGGTGCTAACATCAGCTGCAGCACGGTGAGAAGACGGCTACATGAGGCAAACTTGAGGTGACGGAGACCGGCCGTCCGACCCTTGCTGTCACCGGTCAACAGAGTGCGCCGCATGACCTGGGCCAGGGAGCACGTGACCTGGACAAGGCAACAGTGGGCCCGGGTCTTGTTTTCGGATGAGTCCAGGTTCACCCTGACCTTTAACGATGGCCGGGCTCGGGTGTGGCGACGTCAAGGGGAGAGGTTCGCTGACGCCACTGTCCAAGAGCATAACCGGTATGGCGGCGGGTCGGTGATGGTGTGGGGTGGCATGAGCCGTGGTACCCGGACCCCCCTGCTCCCCATTGACGGCATCCTGAACGGGGTCCGGTACCGGGACGAGGTTCTGGCGGCCGTGGCACTGCCTGCGCTTGTGGACCTTGGTCAAGGCGCCATCTTCCAGGACGACAATGCACCTGCGCATCGAGCACGCCTTGTGACCGACTTCCTGGAGCAGCATGAAGTCGTCCGTATGGCCTGGCCAGCGTGCTCACCTGACCTGAACCCAATTGAACACCTCTGGGATGTGCTCGGGAGGCGCATCAGGGACAACCACCCCGCACCGGGCACCCTGGCCAGGCTGGTCGACATCCTGCAGATCGAGTGGGCGGCCATCCCTCAGGACACACTCCGTACCCTTGTGGGGTCGATGCATCGGCGCTGTGAAGCATGCATCCAGGCTCGGGGCGGACACACGCGATATTGAAAACAGATTGGCCAAATCTGACACTTTCTGTTTTTTGAAAAGGGGGGGGATGTTCCTTTAAATGCATGTGCTGTTCACTAATGGGTCATTGTGCTAATTTCTTTTTCCAAAACAGGTGTGGAAATGATGAAATAAAACATAGAATCAATTCTAAACATTGTCAATTATTTCAACTTAAAATTAGAGAGGAAGGAAGAAGTGGCCCTTAAATTATGATTAGGAGTATATACGCCTGTAATGTTGGTCATTCCAGCCAGTTCATAACAAGGCGGCTAAACAATGAAGTCTGAATACAAATGTGTACAGAGTTTACACCAAAACATTTGTCAAACATTTGTAGCTAGGCAGTCCAACACTGAATGTACTGATATGATTTGTGTTACTCCAGGAACATAAAGAGGATCAGCAATGCACAGACAAATCACTGTTGCAGGTAACTTTCCAAATATAAAGTTATGATACGTACGTGCTGTCATGATGTATACCACTCTGGGTGACATTCGATGAGCCGACACACCGACATACACACATTATTAGCATCTTGTGTACAGGTTTTCCTGATCACGAATTATGAGATAGTAGTAGTAGTAGTAGTAGTAGTTGGGACTGGCTTTCAATGGCCTAGGCCTTTCGGCCTATTTACGTCCCCTCTTTCTCAACTATTTATAAAACAGGTGTTAATGCGCATTTTCTTTCTGTTTGCACAAGCCTAATCAGGCCTTTAATCATCATCATCGAAGAAAAGTTCTTTAAATTTTGGAATTTCATCCAAAAAATTCTTGAATTTGTTAGTATCTTGTGAAATTTTATGTTAGTTGGGAGTTTATTCCACAAAGGGGCTACTCGATGTGAAAAAGAAAATGTTCTTGTGTTAGTACGACAGTGCTGAATAAATATCTTTCCTTCCTTGTTTCTTGTGATATTACATTGTGAAACAGAAAAGAATGAGTCAACACAAATATTATCAACTCCATTAAATATCTTATACGTTTGAATAAGGTCACCTCTTGTCCTTCTGCCTTTAAGTGAGTGTAATTTCAAATACTTCAATCGTTCTGCGTAAGATTTATCTTTGCATTCTTTTAATAGCTTTGTTGCACGTCTTTGTACTCTTTCTATTTGCGCTGACTGTCTTTTCAAAAATGGACACCATATTGCATTTGCATATTCCAAATGTGGTCTAACAAAAGATTTATATAGTCTTAGAAATATATCCTTATCTAAGTAAGAAAAGCTTCCCCTAATAACTCCCAACATTTGATTTGCTTTATTAACTATTTTACCAATATGTAAATCGAATGACAACATGCTATCGAAAGTTACTCCAAAGTCCTTTTCTTCTTTTAGGATTTTTATCTGCTTTATGCTGTCATTTTGTCTCATATAATATGTGTGTTCTTGGTTGGTTTTACCAATATGTAGAACACCACACTTAGAAATATTGAAATATAGATTCCATACATCTGACCAATCTTGGAGTTTATATATATATATCATTTTGTAAACCCGCGAATTGAGATGTGTTGTCATATAGTTTTGTATCATCTGCAAATATTTTGCAGGTGCTATTTAGTGATATTCGCAAGTCATTTATAAACACTGTGAATAGTATTGGGCCCAGGATACTACCCTGAGGTATTCCACTTAAAACCTTAGCTTTGTTAGATCTTTCACCACCTACTCTCACATGCTGTACTCGATCTTTCAAAAAACCTTGTATCCAGTTTAATAGTTTGCCAGATATACCATAAGCAGACAAGTTGACTAGTAACCGTTCATGGGGCACAGTATCAAAGGCCTTCTTAAAATCTAAATATATAACATCAACATTATGACCATCATCTATTCTTTTTGTCATATCTTCTACTACTTCAAGTAATTGATCCGTAAAGTGAGTTACTATTGAATCTCTAATTATGCTTTCTAACACTTTACATATCACACATGTCAGGCTGATTGGTCTATAGTTTCCTGGATCTGCTTTAGAACCCTTTTTAAACAAGGTTGTTACTTCAGCTGTCTTCCAGTCTTGTGGTAGGGTACCTGATTCTAATGTCTTGTTGAACAAAGAACATAGTGGAGATGTTTGTCTTTCCAATGATAAAATAACGGGTAAAAATGTCGATAATGGCTAACACCACAGGTAAATCTGCTGACAGATTTTGGAGTTTATTCAAGAGAAATTCCTCGCATCAGACATTTCCATATGCACTCCGTCCAACTATGCCAGTAGTTATCTCATCACATTCTGGAAGCCTGCACAAAATCCTATGCGATGGCAAAGTCTTCATATGGGGAGGGGGGAGGGAGGTATTTACGAAACACAAAACTGACATCATAAAAAATATTGAATCGTTAATATGAGGACAGTTATTAGGCTGCTGACTAGGATTGAACTCAAGCCATTAGATCTCTAGTCTGCGGCTCTGTCAACAGAACCAGCCTGCCTGTACACAAACTAAAGTTTGGTTGGTTTGGTTTTTGTTTTGTTTTGTTTTGGTTTGGTTTGGTTTGGTTTGGTTTGTACGTCATACCCACTTCAGGTGATATGGATGACAGGGATAACCATCCCAGAGAAGTGGGGAAAGGGAGGAGGGGGCTTATCCAATCCTATATTGACACCACCAGAACAACAATGATGTGGAGATAGGACAGTGAGAAAGCCAGTTTTAATGTAGTGCACCCCGGGATTCGAACCCACAACAATTAGCATGTGAATCTGATGCTCAACCAACTGAGCTACCGAGGCCCGCGCCCAAATCAAAAGACACAAAGCTCTATAACGTAGTGCAAACTAAAAGTCAAATGCTTACCTTATAAGAAATTCACAGCAGCTGATATATACTACACGTCATTATTGAAGGGCCAGGAACGTTTTTGAGTCAATTTTTGAAAGGAGAAATAACCTATTTTCTCTTACTCTTTTCTCCAATTCGTTGCCGTAACTGAATGGATAAGAGCTCAGACAACATTGCAGTTTCCTTTTGGCACGTGTTTGGGGATTTGCCGATTTGCAATGGGCGGCCCAAGGAAGACAATTTCCACACGAAATTGTCGAATCTTCAGCAGGGTCTCTCTGACGACGCAGGCAAGGTAGCGACAAAATTCGCTTTGCACGTGCAAGGCAAGCCCTTTTTGAACACTACTCCAGCCAAAGTTGCCCGCAGACGAGGATAAAAAGGACCCGTTCTTGGTTCGTTTTAACCATGCTTGCAAGACGACGGATGACGGATGAGCAGCGGGGGAGAGCCCTCGCTCTGCTTGATGAAGGCCTAGCGCAGCGGGAAGTTGCTAGACGACTTGAAGTGTCGCATTCCACAATCCAGAGACTGCTGGAGCGCTTCAATGAGACTGGAGCAGTCCAGGAAAGGCGTCACACGGGTCGACCCAGAGTAACGACAAGACAGCAAGACCGCTACCTTGCCCTCTCCGTCCTGAGGGAAAGGGCATCCACTGCGGTGACCTTGAGGGGTCAGCTGAGGGACGCAACAGGTGCTAACATCAGCTGCAGCACGGTGAGAAGACGGCTACATGAGGCAAACTTGAGGTGACGGAGACCGGCCGTCCGACCCGTGCTGTCACCGGTCAACATAGTGCGCCGCATGACCTGGGCCAGGGAGCACGTGACCTGGACAAGGCAACAGTGGGCCCGTGTCTTGTTTTCGGATGAGTCCAGGTTCACCCTGACCTTTAACGATGGCCGGGCTCGGGTGTGGCGACGTCAAGGGGAGAGGTTCGCTGACGCCACTGTCCAAGAGCATAACCGGTACGGCGGCGGGTCGGTGATGGTGTGGGGTGGCATGAGCCGTGGTACCCGGACCCCCCTGCTCCCCATTGACGGCATCCTGAACGGGGTCCGGTACCGGGACGAGGTTCTGGCGGCCGTGGCACTGCCTGCGCTTGTGGACCTTGGTCAAGGCGCCATCTTCCAGGACGACAATGCACCTGCGCATCGAGCACGCCTTGTGACCGACTTCCTGGAGCAGCATGAAGTCGTCCGTATGGCCTGGCCAGCGTGCTCACCTGACCTGAACCCAATTGAACACCTCTGGGATGTGCTCGGGAGGCGCATCAGGGACAACCACCCCCCCAACGGGCACCCTGGCCAGGCTGGTCGACATCCTGCAGATCGAGTGGGCGGCCATCCCTCAGGACACACTCCGTACCCTTGTGGGGTCGATGCATCGGCGCTGTGAAGCATGCATCCAGGCTCGGGGCGGACACACGCGATATTGAAAACAGATTGGCCAAATCTGACACTTTCTGTTTTTTGAAAAGGGGGGGGATGTTCCTTTAAATGCATGTGCTGTTCACTAATGGGTCATTGTGCTAATTTCTTTTTCCAAAACAGGTGTGGAAATGATGAAATAAAACATAGAATCAATTCTAAACATTGTCAATTATTTCAACTTAAAATTAGAGAGGAAGGAAGAAGTGGCCCTTAAATTATGATTAGGAGTATATACGCCTGTAATGTTGGTCATTCCAGCCAGTTCATAACAAGGCGGCTAAACAATGAAGTCTGAATACAAATGTGTACAGAGTTTACACCAAAACATTTGTCAAACATTTGTAGCTAGGCAGTCCAACACTGAATGTACTGATATGATTTGTGTTACTCCAGGAACATAAAGAGGATCAGCAATGCACAGACAAATCACTGTTGCAGGTAACTTTCCAAATATAAAGTTATGATACGTACGTGCTGTCATGATGTATACCACTCTGGGTGACATTCGATGAGCCGACACACCGACATACACACATTATTAGCATCTTGTGTACAGGTTTTCCTGATCACGAATTATGAGATAGTAGTAGTAGTAGTAGTAGTAGTTGGGACTGGCTTTCAATGGCCTAGGCCTTTCGGCCTATTTACGTCCCCTCTTTCTCAACTATTTATAAAACAGGTGTTAATGCGCATTTTCTTTCTGTTTGCACAAGCCTAATCAGGCCTTTAATCATCATCATCGAAGAAAAGTTCTTTAAATTTTGGAATTTCATCCAAAAAATTCTTGAATTTGTTAGTATCTTGTGAAATTTTATGTTAGTTGGGAGTTTATTCCACAAAGGGGCTACTCGATGTGAAAAAGAAAATGTTCTTGTGTTAGTACGACAGTGCTGAATAAATATCTTTCCTTCCTTGTTTCTTGTGATATTACATTGTGAAACAGAAAAGAATGAGTCAACACAAATATTATCAACTCCATTAAATATCTTATACGTTTGAATAAGGTCACCTCTTGTCCTTCTGCCTTTAAGTGAGTGTAATTTCAAATACTTCAATCGTTCTGCGTAAGATTTATCTTTGCATTCTTTTAATAGCTTTGTTGCACGTCTTTGTACTCTTTCTATTTGCGCTGACTGTCTTTTCAAAATGGACACCATATTGCATTTGCATATTCCAAATGTGGTCTAACAAAAGATTTATATAGTCTTAGAAATATATCCTTATCTAAGTAAGAAAAGCTTCCCCTAATAACTCCCAACATTTGATTTGCTTTATTAACTATTTTACCAATATGTAAATCGAATGACAACATGCTATCGAAAGTTACTCCAAAGTCCTTTTCTTCTTTTAGGATTTTTATCTGCTTTATGCTGTCATTTTGTCTCATATAATATGTGTGTTCTTGGTTGGTTTTACCAATATGTAGAACACCACACTTAGAAATATTGAAATATAGATTCCATACATCTGACCAATCTTGGAGTTTATATATATATATCATTTTGTAAACCCGCGAATTGAGATGTGTTGTCATATAGTTTTTGTATCATCTGCAAATATTTTGCAGGTGCTATTTAGTGATATTCGCAAGTCATTTATAAACACTGTGAATAGTATTGGGCCCAGGATACTACCCTGAGGTATTCCACTTAAAACCTTAGCTTTGTTAGATCTTTCACCACCTACTCTCACATGCTGTACTCGATCTTTCAAAAAAACCTTGTATCCAGTTTAATAGTTTGCCAGATATACCATAAGCAGACAAGTTGACTAGTAACCGTTCATGGGGCACAGTATCAAAGGCCTTCTTAAAATCTAAATATATAACATCAACATTATGACCATCATCTATTCTTTTTGTCATATCTTCTACTACTTCAAGTAATTGATCCGTAAAGTGAGTTACTATTGAATCTCTAATTATGCTTTCTAACACTTTACATATCACACATGTCAGGCTGATTGGTCTATAGTTTCCTGGATCTGCTTTAGAACCCTTTTTAAACAAGGTTGTTACTTCAGCTGTCTTCCAGTCTTGTGGTAGGGTACCTGATTCTAATGTCTTGTTGAACAAAGAACATAGTGGAGATGTTTGTCTTTCCAATGATAAAATAACGGGTAAAAATGTCGATAATGGCTAACACCACAGGTAAATCTGCTGACAGATTTTGGAGTTTATTCAAGAGAAATTCCTCGCATCAGACATTTCCATATGCACTCCGTCCAACTATGCCAGTAGTTATCTCATCACATTCTGGAAGCCTGCACAAAATCCTATGCGATGGCAAAGTCTTCATATGGGGAGGGGGGAGGGAGGTATTTACGAAACACAAAACTGACATGCTGACTAGGATTGAACTCAAGCCATTAGATCTCTAGTCTGCGGCTCTGTCAACAGAACCAGCCTGCCTGTACACAAACTAAAGTTTGGTTGGTTTGGTTTTTGTTTTGTTTTGTTTTGGTTTGGTTTGGTTTGGTTTGGTTTGTACGTCATACCCACTTCAGGTGATATGGATGACAGGGATAACCATCCCAGAGAAGTGGGGAAAGGGAGGAGGGGGCTTATCCAATCCTATATTGACACCACCAGAACAACAATGATGTGGAGATAGGACAGTGAGAAAGCCAGTTTTAATGTAGTGCACCCCGGGATTCGAACCCACAACAATTAGCATGTGAATCTGATGCTCAACCAACTGAGCTACCGAGGCCCGCGCCCAAATCAAAAGACACAAAGCTCTATAACGTAGTGCAAACTAAAAGTCAAATGCTTACCTTATAAGAAATTCACAGCAGCTGATATATACTACACGTCATTATTGAAGGGCCAGGAACGTTTTTGAGTCAATTTTTGAAAGGAGAAATAACCTATTTTCTCTTACTCTTTTCTCCAATTCGTTGCCGTAACTGAATGGATAAGAGCTCAGACAACATTGCAGTTTCCTTTTGGCACGTGTTTGGGGATTTGCCGATTTGCAATGGGCGGCCCAAGGAAGACAATTTCCACACGAAATTGTCGAATCTTCAGCAGGGTCTCTCTGACGACGCAGGCAAGGTAGCGACAAAATTCGCTTTGCACGTGCAAGGCAAGCCCTTTTTGAACACTACTCCAGCCAAAGTTGCCCGCAGACGAGGATAAAAAGGACCCGTTCTTGGTTCGTTTTAACCATGCTTGCAAGACGACGGATGACGGATGAGCAGCGGGGGAGAGCCCTCGCTCTGCTTGATGAAGGCCTAGCGCAGCGGGAAGTTGCTAGACGACTTGAAGTGTCGCATTCCACAATCCAGAGACTGCTGGAGCGCTTCAATGAGACTGGAGCAGTCCAGGAAAGGCGTCACACGGGTCGACCCAGAGTAACGACAAGACAGCAAGACCGCTACCTTGCCCTCTCCGTCCTGAGGGAAAGGGCATCCACTGCGGTGACCTTGAGGGGTCAGCTGAGGGACGCAACAGGTGCTAACATCAGCTGCAGCACGGTGAGAAGACGGCTACATGAGGCAAACTTGAGGTGACGGAGACCGGCCGTCCGACCCGTGCTGTCACCGGTCAACATAGTGCGCCGCATGACCTGGGCCAGGGAGCACGTGACCTGGACAAGGCAACAGTGGGCCCGTGTCTTGTTTTCGGATGAGTCCAGGTTCACCCTGACCTTTAACGATGGCCGGGCTCGGGTGTGGCGACGTCAAGGGGAGAGGTTCGCTGACGCCACTGTCCAAGAGCATAACCGGTACGGCGGCGGGTCGGTGATGGTGTGGGGTGGCATGAGCCGTGGTACCCGGACTCCCCTGCTCCCCATTGACGGCATCCTGAACGGGGTCCGGTACCGGGACGAGGTTCTGGCGGCCGTGGCACTGCCTGCGCTTGTGGACCTTGGTCAAGGCGCCATCTTCCAGGACGACAATGCACCTGCGCATCGAGCACGCCTTGTGACCGACTTCCTGGAGCAGCATGAAGTCGTCCGTATGGCCTGGCCAGCGTGCTCACCTGACCTGAACCCAATTGAACACCTCTGGGATGTGCTCGGGAGGCGCATCAGGGACAACCACCCCCCAACGGGCACCCTGGCCAGGCTGGTCGACATCCTGCAGATCGAGTGGGCGGCCATCCCTCAGGACACACTCCGTACCCTTGTGGGGTCGATGCATCGGCGCTGTGAAGCATGCATCCAGGCTCGGGGCGGACACACGCGATATTGAAAACAGATTGGCCAAATCTGACACTTTCTGTTTTTTGAAAAGGGGGGGATGTTCCTTTAAATGCATGTGCTGTTCACTAATGGGTCATTGTGCTAATTTCTTTTTCCAAAACAGGTGTGGAAATGATGAAATAAAACATAGAATCAATTCTAAACATTGTCAATTATTTCAACTTAAAATTAGAGAGGAAGGAAGAAGTGGCCCTTAAATTATGATTAGGAGTATACACTACGCACAAAAAGTTAAGGATCACTTGCACAAAAATTCATAACTTTCAAAATAAGAAAGCCAATGCGTTGAATTTGGCAAACATTTAATTCCATGCTTTAGTGATAACGATACACAATTGCCTTCAATTTCGAGCAATCGTTTGGTGTGTACATTTGATCAAAGTGGGTACGTATCGAAATTTGATTTCCCAAAGTCATTGAAATCACAAGATAGGGCATTCTAATGCTCCCAAAAGTTCAGTAATGCGTGTAACCGCCATGGCTGTTCTGGCACTCGACGCAGCGAGTCCTCATCGAGTTGACCAGGTTGGTGAAGATCCTCTGTGGAAGCATCTGGTAGAGGTGTTGGGCATCCCTGGGAGGGGGGTGGTTGATCCTCACTTTGCGATCCAGCTCATCCCAGAGGTTCTCAATCGGGTTGAGATCGGGACTGCATGCTGGCCACTCCATTCTGTTGACTCCAGACTGCTGCAGGAAGTCGTTGACCACCCTTGCCCTGTGGGGGCGAGCGTTGTCATCCTGGTAGACAGCCGTCGGTCCCATCTGCTGCAGTGTAGGCACAGCCAGCGGTCGAAGGATCTCATCCCGGTATCGGAGGCCAGTCAGGTTACCCTGTACATGATACAAGGGTGTTCTGTGGTGAAGGCTGAAGGCCCCCCAGACCATTACAGAACCTCCACCAAAAGCCACCTTTTCTTGGACAGTGGTGTCAATAAGGTGTTGCCCTGGGCGCCTCCAGACCCTCAGTCAGCCGTCGTTGTGGTTCATGGTGAAGCGTGATTCATCACTGAACAGGACCTGGGACCATTGCTGACGTGTCCACCTCACGTGACGTCTGCAGAAGGCGCGGCGTGCTGCCCTATGGGCTGGAGTTAAGCGTGGCCGTACAGCTGGGCGACGAGAACGGAGGTTAAACCCATGAAGGCGGTTCCGCATATGGTCTGCTGGCTGATGTTGATGTTAGTAGCCACCCTCAACTGCCTTCGAATGATGCTGGAAGAGACTGTTCTTGTCTGCAGGGCTTGTCGTTCAATGAGACGATCTTCACGTGGGTTTGTCTTCTTCGGTCGATCAGATCTGCGTCTTTCATGGACCCTCCCAGTGGTTGTGAAGCATTGAATCAGTCTGACAATGACCGAGATGGACACCTGAAGTCGCCTGGCCACTTCTCGCTTGGGAACACCATCTTGGAACCATGCAACAGCTCGTCCCCTCTCAAACTCGCTCAATTTTCGTCGTGGAGGCATTGTCAGATCAGGCCTACTACTGGTGGAATGTCTTCTTATAAAACCAAGCAAGAGACAGCATCTCACACATAAACAGCAGTTCTTGCACGTGCATAATGGTTTTTCCATCTGGCTTGTGCAATGTGTTCAGGCAGAACGGTCCAAAACAAAGTCCTTTTTCGCAAGTTTCCGCTTTTCCGTTTGCGGCCAAGCTCACTAGTAGAGAATCCCGTGCAATTTTCGCACTAACACAACATCGCCCACTTACAGCTGAACAAGAATTCATAACAATTTGGCTGGACTGAGAAATAAATAACAGTTGCGAACTGAGTTTATTACGCACCTGTTTTCTCATAGTGATCCTTAACTTTTTGTGCGTAGCTTATTTTCTGATCTGGCTTTGGCCTGGAGCTTTGTCAACAGCCCTTAGCGACTGCTACATGGCCCAATCAATCAATCAGTCAATCAATCAATCAGTCAATCAATCAATCAATCAGTCAGTCAGACAATCAATCAATCAGTCAATCAATCAGTCAGTCAATCAGACAATCAGTCAGTCAATCAGTCAGACAATCAGTCAATCAATCAGTCAATCAATCAATCAGACAATCAGTCAGTCAATCAGTCAGTCAGTCAATCAATCAGTCAATCAATCAGTCAGTCAATCAGTCAGTCAGTCAGACAATCAGTCAGTCAGACAATCAATCAGTCAATCAATCAGTCAGTCAATCAGATAATCAATCAGTCAGTCAATCAATCAGTCAGTCAATCAATCAATCAGTCAGTCAATCAGTCAATCAATCAGACAATCAATCAGTCAATCAGACAATCAATCAGTCAATCAATCTGTCAGTCAATCAATCAGTCAATCAATCGGTCAATCAGTCAATCAATCAGTCAGTCAGTCAATCAATCGGTCAATCAATCAGTCAATCAATCAGTTAATCAATCAGTCAATCAATCAGTCAGTCAATCAGTTAATCAATCAATCAGACAGTCAATCAATCAGTCAGTCAATCACACAATCAATTAGTCAATCAATCAGACAATCAATCAGACAGTCAATCACACAATCAATCAGTCAATCAATCAATCAGTCAATCAATCAGTCAATCAATCAGTCAGTCAATCAGTCAGTCAATCAGACAATCAGTCAATCAATCAGTCAGTCAATCAGACAATCAGTCAGTCAATCAGTCAGACAATCAGTCAATCAATCAGTCAATCAATCAATCAGACAATCAGTCAGTCAATCAATCAGTCAATCAATCAATCAGTCAATCAGTCAATCAATCAGTCAATCAGTCAGTCAGACAATCAGTCAGTCAGACAATCAGTCAATCAATCAGTCAATCAATCAATCAGTCAGTCAATCAGTCAGTCAATCAGACAATCAATCAGTCAGTCAATCAATCAGTCAGTCAATCAATCAATTAGTCAATCAGTCAGTCAATCAATCAGTCAATCAATCAGACAATCAATCAGTCAATCAGTCAGTCAATCAATCAGTCAATCAATCGGTCAGTCAATCAATCAGTCAATCAATCAGTCAATCAATCGGTCAATCAATCGGTCAATCAATCAGTCAATCAATCAGTTAATCAATCAGTCAATCAATCAGTTAATCAATCAATCAGACAGTCAATCAATCAGTCAGTCAATCACACAATCAATTAGTCAATCAATCAATCAATCAGACAGTCAATCACACAATCAATCAGTCAATCAATCAATCAGTCAATCTATCAATCAGTCAATCAATCAGTCAGACAATCAGTCAGTCAATCAGTCAGTCAATCAGTCAATCAGTCAGTCAATCAGTCAGTCAATCAGACAATCAATCAGTCAACAATCAATCAATCAGTCAATCAATCAGTCAATCAATCAGTCAATCAATCAATCAATCAGTCAGTCAATCAGACAATCAATCAACTAATCAGTTTCTTTTCGTTGCTAGCATCAGCCATATCAGAGTTCAAATGTGACAGAATTTGAACGTCCGACCTCTCAGTCAAACTCATGACTGACCAGAACTCACTCAAGAGACAGGTCTGCGTGCGGATTATCTGGCTGCAAAAAGCGTGCATAAGTATGTGAGTGTGTGTTCCTGCGTGTGTGTATGTATGTGTGCACGCGCGCGCGTGTGTGCATTGTGTGTTTGAGTGTGTGTGTGTGTGTGCGTGTGTGTGTGTGTGTGTGTGTGTGTGTGTGTGTGTGTGTGTGTGTGTGTGTTTGTGTTTTTTTTCAGTATTCGTTCTTATCCTGTCTTCATGTGTTTTTGGTTCCCATTTGATTGGACGCTGGCAATCACTTTGACAAGGATTGCAAATACACGTGCAAAAGTCAATTACATCAACTAACAATCCAGTCCTCACTTCAAAGTTTCACCCCCAACCCTCCATTTCCCAATACACCGCCAAGGTGTAATGTCGTATATTTCATTCTTACGTAATAATGATACTGAAATGTGGTTTCTAAGAAGTAATGTTGAGAGTTTCATAGACACCAAAGAAAACATACAAGACAGTCTTGAAGGAGGCAGACACAAGAAAATCTTTAATGTAGAAGATTAAAGAAAAGATAAGCAACATTCATTGGACATTTTATGAGGACAGGGGAATTAGACCACCTGTTACAACAGGAAAGCTGGAGGGAAAAAGAGCACCAGGTAGACCCAGGGAGAAAATGTTGGGTACAGGGTGGCTGAGGACAGAGAGGGTGGGAGATGTACTTGCAGCGACAAGGGATAGATTCGTATGGAGGACCATGCTCGCCAACACCATGCGGCAGGGCACGTGATGATGATGATGACGTAATAAATTGCGCAAAATTGTCATCGCATGTGTTCTAAAAATTTATTTCTACTAATATTAGCAGTAAGACACTGGTGCTGTCTGTGTTTGAAGTTTTAATAGAAACATACAGTGATGAAGAACAAGAAATTACGCACATGCACACACTATGACATCACAGTATTTCACCCTTTGTGCAATACTTTCATTAAAGCGACAACTTGCGCTCATAACTTATAAAACACGACAAAATTACTGCTGCTGCGATTTACCAGGTCCTACATCTCTAAAGAGTACACAGGAACTGTTGTCATGGCTTCTTGGACAAAATTACACCTGCTGGTACTGATTTTCCTGACAAGCTCAACAATGATGTGTTCAGCGACCTTTCAAAATGCCGGAAAGACGGGATACCCTTGTTTATCGGGAAAGGCGTGCATCTCTGAGGGGGACGCCTGTCTTTTGCGGGGATCTGAATACTGGTACGTTTTGTTGTTGTTGTTGTTGTTGTTTTTGTTGTTGTTGATGTTGTTAATACTGGTATGATTTGTTGTTGTTGTTGTTTTTGTTATTGTTGATGTTAATACTGGTATGTTTTAGTTTGTTGTTGTTGTTAATACTGATACAGTTTGTTGTTGTTGTTAATTCTGGTAAGGTTTGTTGTTGTTGTTAATACTGGTACGGCTTGTTGCTCTTAATGCTGGTACGGTTTGTCGTTGTTGTTGTTGTTTGTTGTTGTTAAAACTGGTACGGTTTGTCTTTGTTGTTGTTGTTGTTTGTTGTTGTTAAAACTGGTACGGTTTGTCGTTGTTGTTGTTGTTTGTTGTTGTTAAAACTGGTACGGTTTGTCGTTGTTGTTGTTGTTTGTTGTTGTTAAAACTGGTACGGTTTGTCTTTGTTGTTGTTGTTGTTAAAACTGGTACGGTTTGTCGTTGTTGTTGTTGTTTTTGTTGTTGTTAAAACTGGAACGGTTTGTCGTTGTTGTTGTTGTTTTTTGTTGTTACTGGTACAGTTTGTTGTTGATGTGGTTGTTGTTGTTAATACTGGAACGGTTTGTCGTTGTTGTTGTTGTTTTTGTTGATACTGGCACGGTTTGTTGTTACTGTTGTTGTTAATACTGGTACGGTTTGTTGTTTTGTTCATACTGGTACGGTTTGTTGTTACTGTTGTTTTAATACTGGTACAGTTTGTTGTTACTGTTGTTGTTAATACTGGTACGGTTTGTTCTTTTGTTCATACTGGTACGGTTTGTTGTTAATGTGGTTGTTGTTGTTAATACTGGTACGGTTTGTTGTTACTGTTGTTGTTGTTGTTAATACTGGTACGGTTTGTTGTTTTGTTCATACTGGTACGGTTTGTTGTTACTGTGGTTGTTGTTGTTAATACTGGTACGGTTTGTTGTTACTGTTGTTGTTAATACTGGTACGGTTTGTTGTTACTGTTGTTGTTGTTGTTAATACTGGTACGGTTTGTTGTTTTGTTCATACTGGTACGGTTTGTTGTTACTGTGGTTGTTGTTGTTAATACTGGTACAGTTTGTTGTTACTGTTGTTGTTAATACTGGTACAGTTTGTTCTTTTGTTCATACTGGTACGGTTTGTTCTTTTGTTCATACTGGTACGGTTTGTTGTTACTGTTGTTGTTAATACTGGTACGGTTTGTTGTTACTGTTGTTGTTAATACTGGTACAGTTTGTTGTTACTGTTGTTGTTAATACTGGTACGGTTTGTTCTTTTGTTCATACTGGTACGGTTTGTTCTTTTGTTCATACTGGTACGGTTTGTTGTTACTGTTGTTGTTAATACTGGTACGGTTTGTTGTTACTGTTGTTGTTAATACTGGTACAGTTTGTTGTTACTGTTGTTGTTAATACTGGTACAGTTTGTTGTTACTGTTGTTGTTAATACTGGTACAGTTTGTTGTTACTGTTGTTGTTAATACTGGTACAGTTTGTTGTTACTGTTGTTGTTAATACTGGTACAGTTTGTTGTTACTGTTGTTGTTAATACTGGTACAGTTTGTTGTTACTGTTGTTGTTAATACTGGTACGGTTTGTTCTTTTGTTCATACTGGTACGGTTTGTTGTTAATGTGGTTGTTGTTGTTAATACTGGTACAGTTTGTTGTTACTGTTGTTGTTAATACTGGTACGGTTTGTTCTTTTGTTCATACTGGTACGGTTTGTTGTTAATGTGGTTGTTGTTGTTAATACTGGTACAGTTTGTTGTTACTGTTGTTGTTGTTGTTAATACTGGTACGGTTTGTTGTTAATGTGGTTGTTGTTGTTAATACTGGTACGGTTTGTTGTTACTGTTGTTGTTAATACTGGTACAGTTTGTTGTTACTGTTGTTGTTAATACTGGTACGGTTTGTTCTTTTGTTCATACTGGTACGGTTTGTTGTTACTGTTGTTGTTAATACTGGTACAGTTTGTTGTTACTGTTGTTGTTAATACTGGTACGGTTTGTTGTTACTGTTGTTGTTAATACTGGTACGGTTTGTTCTTTTGTTCATACTGGTACGGTTTGTTGTTACTGTTGTTGTTAATACTGGTACAGTTTGTTCTTTTGTTCATACTGGTACGGTTTGTTGTTACTGTTGTTGTTAATACTGGTACAGTTTGTTGTTACTGTTGTTGTTAATACTGGTACGGTTTGTTCTTTTGTTCATACTGGTACGGTTTGTTGTTAATGTGGTTGTTGTTGTTAATACTGGTACAGTTTGTTGTTACTGTTGTTGTTAATACTGGTACGGTTTGTTCTTTTGTTCATACTGGTACGGTTTGTTGTTAATGTGGTTGTTGTTGTTAATACTGGTACGGTTTGTTGTTACTGTTGTTGTTAATACTGGTACAGTTTGTTGTTACTGTTGTTGTTAATACTGGTACAGTTTGTTGTTACTGTTGTTGTTAATACTGGTACGGTTTGTTCTTTTGTTCATACTGGTACGGTTTGTTGTTACTGTTGTTGTTAATACTGGTACAGTTTGTTGTTACTGTTGTTGTTAATACTGGTACGGTTTGTTCTTTTGTTCATACTGGTACGGTTTGTTGTTAATGTGGTTGTTGTTGTTAATACTGGTACAGTTTGTTGTTACTGTTGTTGTTGTTGTTAATACTGGTACGGTTTGTTGTTAATGTGGTTGTTGTTGTTAATACTGGTACAGTTTGTTGTTACTGTTGTTGTTGTTGTTAATACTGGTACGGTTTGTTGTTAATGTGGTTGTTGTTGTTAATACTGGTACAGTTTGTTGTTACTGTTGTTGTTAATACTGGTACGGTTTGTTCTTTTGTTCATACTGGTACGGTTTGTTGTTACTGTGGTTGTTGTTGTTAATACTGGTACGGTTTGTTGTTACTGTTGTGTTGTTGTTGTTAATACTGGTACGGTTTGTTGTTACTGTTGTTGTTAATACTGGTACAGTTTGTTGTTACTGTTGTTGTTAATACTGTACGGTTTCTTCTTTTGTTCATACTGGTACGGTTTGTTGTTAATGTGGTTGTTGTTGTTAATACTGGTATGGTTTGTTGTTAATGTGGTTGTTGTTGTTAATACTGGTACAGTTTGTTGTTACTGTTGTTGTTAATACTGGTACGGTTTGTTCTTTTGTTCATACTGGTACGGTTTGTTGTTAATGTGGTTGTTGTTGTTAATACTGGTACGGTTTGTTGTTACTGTTGTTGTTAATACTGGTACAGTTTGTTGTTTTGTTCATACTGGTACGGTTTGTTGTTAATGTGGTTGTTGTTGTTAATACTGGTACGGTTTGTTCTTTTGTTCATACTGGTACGGTTTGTTGATGTTGTTGTTCTTGATGTTGTCGTCGTCAATACTGGAACGGTTTTGTTGTTGTTAATACTGGTAAGGTTTGTTGTTGATGTTGTTGTTAATACTGGTACGGTTTGTCGGTTTTTTTGGTTGTTGTTGTTGTTAAACTGGTACGGTTTGTTATTGTTGTTGTTGTTAATGATGATGAAGATGATGATGATGATGATGATGATGATGATGATGGTGGTTTTCTTTTTTCAGAAGCCTTTTCTTTTATCAGTGACAATAGTTTAGTGTTTGTCATATTGGCAGATGTGATGCGTCTAGTGTGTCGGCTTCGGCCTGCACCGTTGGCTAGCACTGCTGTGCGAAAAGAAGGGCAAGACGTAAGTCTCTTCCTGTCAGTACATAGCCTCTCCATCAGCAAGCTCTACGCTGTGCCTCCTCGTGGCGACAGGCGGTAACTGAGCACCTCACGGACTCAGGCTGAATCTCGTAGGACTCGGGGGAGGTCTGGCCCCCAGACGTGAGGCATGCAGGCCCACCGGCGTGTGGACATGCCCTGGTGCCCAGAACCAGATCCCCAAGCTATGGGTAAATAGCTCCACTGCCTTGTGGACATCTCGGGAGAGAGTAAGGTTAAGGGAGTTAACCATAAAATAACAAACCGATGGAAGGCAAGGGGAAACCACCATCGTAGTTTTCCCCAAGAAAACCATGGACAGAAGTCCATGGTCGCCAACGCCATGCGGCAGGGCACCTGATGATGATGATGAATAATAATTTAGTAATCAATATCTATACTCAGTCAAAATTGTAGTTTAATCGATAATATATTCAGTGATTATCACACGGTACTCAGTGTCATACTCATTGACTCTTTTCCCCAATTAACTGTGCAAAAATAGTTCGAAATATTCATTCATTCATTCATTCATTCATTCATTCATTCATTCATTCATTCATTCATTCATTCGTTCGTTCATTCAGTTAGTTAGTTAGTGAGTGAGTTATCTATTTATTATTTGTTTGTTTATTTATTTTTATGTATTGTGTAATATTCTTTTAAAAAAAATAGTATTAAATTGTCCGTACGGGTATCAGTTATGGGCGAGTACGAATATTGTATATTGTGATCACGTCATCTTAGTCTTTTGGATTTCAGAGAAGATAACTCTAGACTTGATTTGTTTCTGTTTCAGTTTTTTAACATGCTCTTCATTCTTTTCGTAGCATCAGAAGTAGGAGACTGGCGGAGAAGCTGATACAACATTTTTCACACTTGAACCCTTTGGTTGCTCGTCTTATACTGTTTAGTCTTTTAGATGAGACGATGAACCGACGTCACATGTACTGTATCCATTTAGCGCATGTCAAGGATCCCAAGGCAACAAGAGTTGTTCGTGGAGAAACTCTGTAGAAAACACTGATTTTATACACTCAAGGAAAATAGGGTGATTTTTCACAGGGAGAACAGACGCATTTGATGTGGAAAACACGCACGCTCGCGCACACGCGCGAGCGCACACACACATACACACACTCACACACTCACACACACACACACACACACACACACACACACACACACACACACATACGCGCGCGCACACGCACGCACACACACACACACACACACACACACACACACACACACACACACACACACACACACACACACACACACACACACACCTCTTCGTCTCTCTCCTTCAACAGTTCCATGGTAGATCGATTCAATATGGCCATCGGATCTTCTTACTTCTCCATATCAGTACTGCTTTCTTTTCCGGACTGATGTCAGGAGATCGTCATAAAGTGTAGTGTGCTGTTTGGTAGTCTGCTCTTGTTCACTGGTGATCATCATCATCATCAGGTGCCCTGCCGCATGGCGTTGGCGATCATGGACTTCCATCTGTCTCTCTCTTGTTGCCTCAAGCATCTCTTCCAACCTCTTTGTCCCCAGCCACTCTGCAAATCCGTCTAGCATTTTCTCCCTGGGTCTACCTGGTGCTCTCTTTCCCTCCAGCTTTCCCGTTGTGACCAGGTGCTCCATATCCCCTTTCCTCATGAAATGGCCCATAATTGTTGCCTGTCTTTTCCTAATCTTCCTTATAATTACTTAATCACTGGTGATATGATCAGTGTACCTGGTGCCCGGTATCTTACGATAACACTTCTCTTCCTTGGTTTGGATTCGTCTGTTCAAATGCTCTGTGAGGGTCCATGTCCTACATGCATACAGAAAGATGGAATATAGCAGTGCACGTAAGATTCTGATATTGTGCTCATCCCCCTCCTCCTCCTCTTCCTCCTCATCATCATCATGTGCCCTGCCGCATGGCTTTGGCGATCATGGCCCTCCATATGAATCTATCCCTTGTCTCTGCAAGTGCATCTCCCACCCTCTATGCCCTCATTCACTCTGCAAGTCTGTCCAATATTTTCTCCCTGGATCTGCCTGGTGTTCTCTTTCCCTCCAGCTTTCCTGTAATGATCAGGTGCTCAAATTCCCCTTTCCTCATAAAATGTCCTATAAATGTTGTTTGTCTTTTCCTAGTCTTCTTCATCAGTGATCTTCTTGTGTGTGCCTCCTTCAAGACTGTCTCGTTTGTTTTCTTTGCTGTCCATGGAACTCGCAACATTCTTCTCAAAAAACCACATTAGTGCTGCCTCAGTCTCGTTCTAGCTTTGCGTGTTGACTGTCCACGCATCACAACCGTATAACATTATCGGTTCTACACACAATTCAAGAACTCTCTTCCTGATGTTAACTGATAGGCAATTGTTGGCAGGAACGCTTTTCATCTTCTTGAATGCTATTTTAGCTTGTCCGTTTCTGCTGGCTATTTCTGATGTGCTTTCTATTTCTATTATATTCACAAGGTTTTGTAGGTCCCTTTCATTTTCTGCAATTAGCACGGTGTCATCTGCGTAACGAAAGTTGTTTATCATTTTTACTCCAACCTTTAATCCCAGAGCGTTCTTCTAGGTTTCTGATGATAGTTTCGCTGTAAAGTGAAAACAAATCTGGTGACAGAACACAACCCTGCCTGGCCCCTCTTTTGACATTTTGGATATTGTGCCAGGTACTGTAAAACCCGATTAGGGGAGCATTGTTTGATGGGTCACGGCCACTGTGTGACGGGGGCTCATTGTCAGGGTGGTGGCAATGGCTCTGTCTGTGTCTGTAGACCTGGCTTCCAGAGGAGTGGTCTGATCTGTCTGCACCAGCTGCTCCTCCTGCCGCCAGCGGTAAGTGCATGTTGAGAGAGAGAGACAGACAGACAGATAAACAGAGTGTCAGGAGAGATAGAGAGAAAAAGAGAGACACAGAGAGACAGACAGAAAGAAAGAGACAGAGAGAGAGAGACAGAGAGAAAGACAGAGAGAGATAGAGAGAGAGGGAGGGGATCGGGAGAGACATAGAGAAAGAAAGAGAGAGAGAGACAGAGATAGAGAGACAGACAGATAGATAGATAGGTAGGTAGAGAGAGAGAGGGAAGGGGTCGGGAGAAAGAGATAGAGAGAGAAAGAGTGACAGAGAGAGAAAGAGAGAGAGAGAGAGATAGAAACAGACGGATAGAGAGAGAGGGGGGGGGGGTCGGGAGAGAGAGATAGAGAGAGAAACAGAGACAGTTAGAGATAAAGACAGACAGATAGCTGGATAGATAGATAGGTAGATAGAGAGGTAGGTTGGTAGGTAGGTAGGCAGGTAGATAGGTAGGTAGACAGACAGACAGACAGATAGACAGATAGATAGTTAGATAGATAGAAAGATAGATAGACAGATAGATAGAGAGGTAGGTTGGTAAGTAGGTAGGTAGGTAGGTAGGTAGATAGATAGATAGATGGATAGATAGATAGATAGATAGATAGACAGACAGACAGACAGACATATAGATAGATAGATAGATAGATAGAGAGGTAGATAGATACATGTAGATAGATAGATAGATAGATAGATAGCTGGATAGATAGATAGACAGATAGATAGATAGACAGATAGATAGATAGATAGACAGACAGACAGACAGACATATAGATAGATAGACAGACAGACAGACAGATAGACAGACAGACAGATAGATAGATAGATAGATAGTATATGAAAAATGTCAGATTTAACCCTTTCACTCCCGTATCCTATCCGCCAGCAGCAAAAACTTGACCCCTTCACTCCCTCACCTTATCCAAATGTTTCCTGCAGGAGGCTGGTGGATAGGTTGAGGGAGTGAAGGGAAGCTGGTCGATAGGCAGAAGGAGTGAAAGGGTTAAGTTGTTTTCCTTTCTTGTCATGGCTCACACTGCAGGATGCTGGCGGATAGGGTGAGGGAGTCAAAGGGTTAATTCTTCACATTCGTCCTTGTTACACATCTTCTGATTCATGTGTTGATGACTGTGTCCGAGACAAACTCTAGTCGCCACATTCTAGTTCTTTGTCTATCTACATATATTGTCACATTTTGGATTGGGTCATTTCTAGGCCAGCGGACAATGTGTTAGCTTCATCTTATGTTACGGAATCTCTGTCCTCTGATCATTATTGTGTCGTTTCTAAATTGTCCTTGACTGTTCCTACTAACTCCACGGTGCTTACAAAATCCCGTAACCTACGTGCGATAAATCACGCTGATTTTAGATCTGACCTCTGTAGTCTAGTCAGTCCCCAGCAGTGCCCGTCAATCGACATGCTAAACAGCACGCTGTCATCTTTGCTAGACAAACACGCACCATTGCGCCAACGAAAACTGCGCGCAAACAGACTCGAGCCTTGGTACTTAGACGTAAAAGAAGAGCTTGAGGCCGCAAAGAAACATCGGCGCTGGGCCGAACGACAATGGCTGAAAAACCCGATCACTATCAACAAACAGATTTTTAATATTGCAAAGAAGGCAGTGGGCAAAATTGTCAGTAATGCTAAGTCCATGTTTCACCTAAATGAGATAGCCGGTGCTCAAACCCAAAAGACCTTGTTTAGGGTGTGTGATAAGCTATTAGGTAGAGATAAAACATCTCCTCTTCCAAATACCTATCCCCTGCATGATTTGCCTACTGTATTCAGAGACTATTTCTCTCAGAAAGTGCAGTCAATCCGCACTGACCTAGATCAAGCTGTTTTACCCCAGATGAAACAAAAGTTTAAAACTCAAGCAGTAAAATCCACTTTCCACCGGTTTCATCCTGTCACTGAATCTGAACTGAAATCCATCATTCAAAAATCAAGACCTACTTCCTGCCCTTTGGATTCCCTGCCAACACCACTTTTTCTTGAGTTTCTCGACGACCTTCTACCTACTCTGACTGAGATTATCAACTCTTCTCTAACATCTGGTTCATTACCATCCCCTCTCAAAACCGCTGTTGTGAAACCCCTTCTTAAAAAGTCTTCTTTGGATCCTGACTCCCTGAGAAACTACAGACCCATCTCTAACCTATCTTTCATTTCTAAAATCTTAGAGAAAATTGTTCTGAAACAGCTTCTTACCTATTTGGATGAAAATAATCTGCTCTGTGCTTCACAGTCTGCCTACCGCCCACATCACAGCACGGAAACTGTTCTACTCAAAATTACCAATGATCTTCTTCTGTCCCTTGACTCTGGAAATGTTTCTGTGCTGACCCTATTAGACCTGTCAGCTGCGTTTGACACTGTTGATCATAACATTCTTCTTAATAGACTCTCCTCTCTGTATGGTATTTCAGGCACCGCTCTTTCTTGGTTTCAGTCGTATCTCACGAACAGGACACAATCAGTCCTTGTCATCAATCATTCCTCCCCACCCACTGATCTCCTTTTCGGTGTTCCACAAGGTTCCGTTCTGGGACCTGTGCTCTTTGCTCTTTACACAAAGCCACTCTCCGATTTGATAAAATCACATTCCATTGAGCATCAATCCTTTGCAGATGACATCCAACTTGAAATTGATTCTCCTCCTTCTGATATCTACTCTGCTATCCCAGTCTTAGAAGACTGTATCTCAGATATCAAGACCTGGATGCTAGAAAATAAATTAAAGTTAAATGATGACAAAACTGAAGCTCTCTTTTTGTCCTCTCCTTTCAAAACCTCCCCATCTCCCAAACCTACTACCATTACCATTGATCAGACTGAAATTCCTTTCTCCTCCTCAGCTAGAATCTTGGTTTCTACTTCACTGACAACATGAGTGTTGAACTTCATGTAAACAACACCTGTCGCACTGCTTACATCAATCTCCGCCAAATCAGTTCCTTGCGTCATCTTCTTTCTGTTGATGCTACAAAAACTCTGGTTTCTGCTTTCATTCTCTCAAGACTGGATTATTGCAATTCACTTCTTTCTGGATGTTCAAAAGATCAAATAGATAAACTACAGAAAGTGCAAAATTCTGCAGCTCGGCTTGTTTTTAAATCCCGTAAGCGAGATCATGTCTCTCCTCTGCTAAAACGCCTCCACTGGCTTCCTGTACAAGCTCGTATCGAATTCAAACTTGCGATTCTCTGTCATTCATTTTTCTCTGGAACGTCCCCTTGTTACATTTCTGATCTCCTATCCGTCTACTCACCTTCCAGAAATCTTCGCTCCTCTTCTGACTTAAGACTACTGTGCATTCCCAGAGTAAGAACTAAAACCTTCGGTCACTGCACCTTTTCATATTCAGCACCAACTTTTTGGAATTCTCTGCCCCGTGAAATTCGCTACATTGAATCTATTACTTCTTTCAAGACTGCCCTCAAAACTTTCCAATTTAAATCCTATTTTCCCGACTAGGTAGTAACTGTGTGGACACTCTTTGTTCTCGTGCGCGCGCGCGCGCGCGCGTGTGTGTGTTGTGTGTGTGTGTGTGTGTGTGTGTGTGTGGGTCCGTGTGTGTGTGTGTGTGTGTGTGCGTGTCTGTGTGTGTGTGTGTGTGTGTGTGTGTGTGTGTGTGTGTGTGTGTGTGTGTGTGTGTGTGTGTGTGTGTGTGCCTGCGTGTCTGTGTGTGTGTGATGTTATTAGTGTGCAGCGTCACGAGCTCCGGCCCCGTACTGGAGGTTTGCGCTTATAAATGTTCATTATTATTATTATTATTATATATTTTCAGTACTTACGTAATTCAATATTTATTTATTTCCAACATTAATGCCAGTATTCATTAATTTTCAGCATCGATTTATTTCCAGTTTCTGCTTATTTCCAGTATTTACTGGTTGCTAGCATTTAGTTACTTTCAGCGTTTCTTTATGTCCAGTATAAATTTATTTCCAGGATTTGCTTATTTCCAATATCTATTTTATTTCTAGTTGTCTAGATTTTGTCATCCTTATCCATGTTATGTACTTTTAAGAGACTGATGATGGTGAAAATGAAAGGGACCTACAAAACTTTGTGAATATACTAGAAATAGAAAGCAAAGGTAAGGGGTTGGAACTAAACAGCAGGAAGACTGAAGTCATGGTGATCAGTAAAAAACATGAAATCCCCTCATGCAAAATAACAGCAAATGGCACAACCTTGACACAGGTTGATAAGTTTAAATACCGGGGAACGATCATTTCATCAGACGGCAGATGCACATCAGAAATAGGCAGCAGAATCGACCAAGCCAAAACAGTATTCAAGAAGATGACAAGCATTCTTACCAACAAATGCCTATCAATTAACATCAGGAAGAGAGTTCTTAAATGTTATATAGAACCAATACTGTTATACGGTTGTGAGGCGTGGACAGTCAACAAGCAAAGCCAGAACAAGATTGAGGCAGCCGAGATGTGGTTTCTAAGAAGAGTGTTGAGAGTTCCATGGACAGCAAAGAAAACAAACGAGACAGTCTTGATGGAGGCAGACACAAGTAGATCATTCATAAGGAAGATTAGGAAAAGACAGGCAACATTTATAGGCCATTTTATGAGGAAAAGGGATTTGGAGCA